>JADGKA010000150.1:24388-34780 GCA_027604605.1 Borealophlyctis nickersoniae | reverse complement strand
CGGGGGGGGTTGGGGGGGGGGGGGGGGCGGAGAGGGTATCATGGAAGAAGCAGACTTCCATGAAGCAGAGCGTGGGATGGGAACTTTGGTTGGGGGAACGTTCTTGAAAAAAGAAGCTGAATTCGCTGTAGCAGAGCATGGGGTGGAAACTTTGGTTGGCGGAACGTTCTTGCACAAAGGTTGTGGGATTTTCGGTGCCGCCAGAGTTCCGTATGGGGAGATGGTAACGGAAAGCGAGGGTTCCATGGCGGGTCGCCGGCGTGAATCGGTAATGGAGGAGCAAGACTATTGAATGAGGTTTAATCCCCTGACGGCCTACGGGGCCGCCTAAAATAGCTTGAGACACTAGATATTAGCGATCATGTTTGAGTGACCTTGATTATGAACATACCGCCATCTTAGAGCAGAAGTGGTTTCAAACCTGGCACGGACTACACTGGGACCGCTCTTATTCCCATTTCAACATATATTTACCCTCCCACATGAAACTAGACAGCAGGCAACAAGCACACGCAACAGCAAAACGTTTCGAGTAACCGACTCATTTGTTAGTACTTAAAAAAGAATCGTCTATCCCTAACCTCCTCCTCCACATCCACATCCTGCATCGCACTGCCCCCCCTTCCTCAGACAGCCATCCCAAAATAAAAATAATGGCGCCCCCCAAAATCACCATTGACTATCTGCACCATCACAATCATCACTCCCAAGCAAACCGTCCTCCAATCCTCCTCAATCTGGCTCCATCCGAATCCACCTTAATCTAACCTCCTCGGACCATGCTTAGTGACCAACAGCATCCCCGTTAACACCGTTAGGTTGGCCAGCGTTCAAAGGCTTGCGGACAAGGAAGAAGTACATGGGAGTGAAGAGGTGCTGCTCGCCGGCGATAACGAGACTGTCCGCTGCAAGGTTCAAAAGAGAAGAAACCTTGGCGGTACCGGGAGGTGCAAGCTTGCTGGCTTCGAGAACGCCCACGAAACGTTGGGTGATCCTGATCACATGATGAAGGAAGTGTCAGTCTGGCGTAAAGCATTATCAAAAAGACGAATGTCGCTTAAAACGAACCATCGCCCGATGGGGGTCATTCTCCAGCGGTGGAGTTTCTCAACCTCCAAGCTGTAAGAGCCCTGGAGGGGCGTGTACCATGCATCTTGCGCGTCGTACAAAGGAGAGTCGGGAGCAGCCAAGTCCTGGTGTTCAATGATCTCGTATCCGAGGTTTTTCAAAACATCAAGGCACTGGGGAATTGTGTACATCTTGGAAATCGAGTTTCCTTCCTATATTCATCAACAAACAGTGAATTTTAGTTAAATGGAACAGGAAGGAAATGGCAGCGGCAGCAACGCTACCATACCTCAACACCGTGGATGATCTTCTTTTGCTCGAGATTTGACTCATCGTACTTCTCGGTGGTGAGCCACTCGTAGCACGCAAAGTAACCTCCGGGCTTCAAAACACGGAAGATCTCGCCGTACGGCTTCTCGAGGCGAGAGGCGTGGCAGCAGGCCTCAATGGCGTAAGCAGCATCAAAGCTGTTGTCGGGGAAAGGCATGGCTTCAAAGTTGCCCTGTTTTGTGGTGAAGCAATGCATTTTCAGCACCCGATTATGAGATTGGGCCGCTTACACCCTGCTCCAGATTTCAACTTTCAATTCATACCTTCACCGCTTTGCACAAGCTGGAGAGACCGTACTGCTTAGCAAGGAAACGGCAGCGCTCGACCTGGTACTGGTTGTTGTTCAAGCCGGTAACGAAAGCTCCGCTGAACTTTGCGACTTCACGGAGAGGTCCACCTGGTGACACGTTATGCTTATGCTTAGCGATCCATCAAGGAAGGTAAAAGTTTTCATAGACAACTTACCGACACCGCAACCCACGTCCAAGCACTCCATTCCGGGTTTCAAACCGAGCTTCAACGCCAGGAAATCCTCGTGACGGGAAATGCATTGTTTGAAAGTAGAGTCCTTGAACATGCGGGCAAAGTGGAAAGAAGTTCCCCACCCTGAGAAAGAATAAAAATCCGTCATTAAAAGCGCTTTCCAAACAAAATCCCCCGCGGCCAACTGATCGTTGCTGATTACAACGCTCTTCTCTCCAATCAGCTCATTTTATGTATCACCGTAGCTCCAGGCTGCGTCATTAAAAGTCCCGCCCAATAACAAGTGCTTGGACCTTCCTCTTTACAACAACCTCCAACTTTTCCCTTTGCAGCTTCAAGAGCAACACCGATTGAAAAGACTCATCGCAATCTCAACTCACCATACTCATAAAAGTCCGTAACAAGGTCGTAAAAGTGGTTGGTCAATCTCGAGGATCCCGCCCTCCTCTGCGCAACGCTCGACTCGGTATCTTCGATCGACTTCCTGTCCTCGTCCCAGAATTTGTAGTACGAGTCCACCGTGTCCTTGTGCGCGGTCACGTTGGTGTTCTTCTTGCGCAGACGGAGGAGGAATTGGTTCAATTCGGGGTCCTGGATTGGGGTGGGTTCAGGGGCGCCGGTTGCCATCTTTTCTTTTTGTATTTACGGTTAAGGGGTTATAAAGAGGTGTGCAGGAGAGGGAATTGGGACGTTCTGTACGTAGGAGGTGTTCTGATAAAAGGTTGGAAGCAATTGCGAGTGTGAGAAGGTTGTGACAACGCGAAGGAAGGAGGCCAGATGTCAATAGATCTGAGGCGATCGCGGGACCCGTTCTGTTGCTGGCGCTTGCACTCACCAAACAGCAAAAAGAAGAAGTGAGCAGCCGCTGGCAACAGCAAGGCCAAGGAGGCGATGGAGGAGGATGGGAGGGAGATTGAAATTGCGGAAGCTGGATGGGGAGAAGAAGCGACGGTCTCCTGGTTGTCTTTGCAGCGCTGGCTTTTTGCTTGGCTGCAATTGGAATGGGTGGGAACGATGCCAAAAGCGGAAGCAGGGGGAAATCAGCTATCATTCCACGTACGATATGACACGTCCATAACATTATGTGATACTATGGTTATGCCCATTGTTATGACATACACCGATGGCCCCACTTTTTTCACACAATCAACTTGCACTCGCTTTGCCTCCTTATGAAACACACAATCTTGCAATTCATTTCAAATCCTCCTTGCGTCCACATTTTTCCTGTCATGGATGCGAACTGAACCCGGTCCCGGCATCCTGACTGGCTGCGAACCACCCAATTTTCATAAAACAAGTGATGTGACCATCTCCGGCAGCTTATTTTTCCTGCCCCCTCCAGACTTCTCACAAGGACAATGAACATTCAACGATAGGTATACCTAATGCGAACTTACGATGTTGCAAGCGCTAGTCTTGAAAG
Source organism: Borealophlyctis nickersoniae (assembly GCA_027604605.1). NCBI lineage: Eukaryota > Fungi > Chytridiomycota > Chytridiomycetes > Rhizophlyctidales > Borealophlyctidaceae > Borealophlyctis > Borealophlyctis nickersoniae. The sequence goes on along the minus strand of JADGKA010000150.1, from coordinate 31,473 downwards.
CGCCTGATCGTAAAGAAGTTTCATGGACGTTGCGTGCTTTTGATTGGTCGACGAAACCTCACCCCATCCCTGCGCCACGTCCTTGTCCGGACTTACGGACACGAATTCATCCCGGCTCCAGACGCGCGGAGGATATCCGTCTCCTTGTGCCCTTGCGTTTCGACTTCTTTCTCTTCCTTTGCGCACACTGCAGATAAACAACAGGAGATGGGGGTGATTATCGCTTTTCCAATTGAAAAGCATTAAAATGCTTGCGACGGAGACGCTTTTGGCCTAACACGCAAACCCTCTCGTCCCCTCGTGCGCTTGGTGCGAACCAATGCCACGGAGGGCGGCTTGGACCCGTCCTGATGCCGCAAGCACCGCGCCCTCCTCCCACACCATCCTGTATATAAACGACCCCACCCACATCGTCCCGCTAACATCAATTGGAGCCTCTTAATTTCCACACACACAAAAGAACACACCAAACGAACACACCAAATCATAATGTTCCCGACTTCCACCGTCCTCTACACCAAACCCTGCACCTGCGGCGGGGGCTGCAAATGCCCGCCTGGGAAATGCAACTGCCCTCCCGGAAAATGCAAGTGCTGAAGACAAAGCGACGGCTTTAGTGAGCGCGCTCTGTTGCGAAAATGGTGAGATTTTTGTAGAGTTGCGGTCTCGACGCCTCTGTGTTTGGCCCTTCGTTTGACGCATCCCTTTTTTTGCGTTGGCGAAAGAACAGCGACGAATGCGTTTACTTCGTTCGTGAAAAGTCAATAGCGCCTCCGCTCGTTTGTACTTCGTTTAGTTTAAGTGTAATTTGAAACCAGTGGCCTCGTTTGGATAGTTGCAAATTTCGGAAAATGGTAGTTCGCCTTTCGCAATCCCACTGCTTTTTGGACGCCGGGTTCTCGTGTTTGGTTTGCCACTTGCACCTCTCGAACCACCTACACATTCCGTTTGTGGCACGTCTTATTGGGTTGTTAACATGGCATCCCGACGAAATTAATGCAAAACACAGTGTTTGGTAGCGTGGGTCATGACTTAAAACTGCGAAATGGGGCTGCCGGAGGAGGACGATTCGCATTTCGCATCGCCGTCCGCCCCCAGAACGATCAATCATATTTCGCATTTCGCGTATACCTCACCACATTTAAAACAGCCGCGATGTATGCAATGTCCGCAACAACTGAAACCAAAAAATCACAAGCTCCAGCGAGACTTGAGGTCTACCATATTTACCTATTCCGTGCCAGTGAAATCAGCACGAGTGAAAACGACAACAGTTCGTGACCATTCTATCTAAGTGAGCAAAAATGATGACACGCAACGCGACCAATGGATGCCACCACGAATATCGCAAAGAAGAAGTTTTGAGACATGAACAACCCACCAAAAGTAAAAAGTTACTACCTCGGGGCGAGTCGCCTACAAAAAATGAACAGAAGGACTTTCGAGGTGATGAGTGCATGGTCCGGGAATCGAACCCGGGTCTGCCGCGAACTGCGTTTGGCAGGCGGCAATTCTGCCACTGGACCAACCATGCGATGAGATTGTCGTAGCTGGTTACTGTTGATGAACGTAACCACCGGTGGACTCGAAGCGTCAAATCGAAGCGTTAAAATCGAACCGTATTTAGGCGAAGGGATAAGAGGTTATGGGCAGGGCGTTTGATTGCATGCGAGTCTCACCGACCGAGGCAAATATTGGCGTAACGTTTTCCGGCGGGCTTGGGGTTCCCACTTATCCGAAATATAAAAGAAATTCGAGGTTGTGCGCAGCCCCGTACATTTGCTATGGCGGGGAGCTTGATTATATATTCATGGCAAGATAGCCGCTATACCGCCTGTAAATTTCGGCTTTTGCCTGGTTCCGGCAGGCGATAATGCAGGAAAGCGCCGACCATCTGGATCCTGTGGATGTCACCATATAGTTTCCCTGGCAGAGGTACGCGCGGGCAAGCTAGACTCCACACTTCGACGGAAGCCAACAACGAGACCATGGGGGTTGCCACTCCGCGAGGGGCTGCCAAGCCAAAAATGCGCCAGTCCAAGTCCCACAGTCTGGCTCTAGCAGCATTGTTTACCTTCATGCATTTTCACGCTTCTTGTGTACCTACCGCTCTTTTGGCCGCCTTTTTGCTTCCTTCCCGCACATGCGTTACAGCAGGATCCCATGGCAAGCGAGTTTGATTGCGTATCGTTTCGGACTGCTGCGGCGGTCACCCTCGTTCGCAATGAACTCTATCACCTCATTCAATGTTCAAATGGGATCCAACCCTGGATGCTAGTTTGAAACCGGGAATGTCCAGAGACAAGCGTGCACCGCAACACTTCTTCCCTTCTTTAATTGCTACGTCTCATCATAATAATGGTCGTGGCCACTCGGATGCAATGATCGTAACCGCGCCCTTGCCGTGAAATCTTGGGCCCCACCTATCCAACCAAAGGTTCAAAAAACCCCTGTTCACAGCCCGTTGTGCTTGCTCCCCGCGGCTGCTCTTGATGTACAGGCAGTTCAATTCTAAACATTGCCACAAATGGGTCGGGAAGTGTAACAAGGGGGTATCAGACGTGTGTGAGGCGTTGGACGCCAAAAAAAGGGGGCTCCAAGTGTACGGATTCCACTATTAGTGGATGCATAACTGGGTGTTTTCATCTCCAGAAACGCTTGATGCTCATCCAAAATCTTAAATCTTGTGAAGCAGACAGAATCTTTGTTTGTTCCAGTGATCAAGTGCCGCTGGAGAAGCACTAAAGCCACAACACGGAGTCGACAGCGGCGTTCCGCGGAAGTGAGGAGGTACGAATTGGCAATACCGATGTTTGGAAACCGTCACTTTAGTGCGGGCGCACAAACCAACCAAGCATGTAATAAGACGACGAGACAACCTTGGGCTCGTTTGCGGTTCAGTACCTCTGTGTAGCCTCTATGAATCGTTCTGCTGCTGCATTTTTTTGGAAGGTGGACTGCACATTATTTTGCTCGTGGGGTGCCGCTGTCGTTGAGCAGATGACTCGACATCAACTGTGAAGCGGGAGCAGACGGTAGTACTAATCATTCAACACGTAACCGTTGCGTTTGCGGGCCAGAAAGGGGGCGTCTAAGAAGAAATCTGCAGTGAGACCCGCGACTCAAATCGATGCGCAGGCGACACGCTACTGAATACCCACCTTCAAACTACCCGCACATCTCGAAAGGTTAATCCGCTATCCAGTAGCAGAGCAACCTCCCCGTGCCAATGATATTATGTAAACGACATCTTGTTTCCGTCCCACCGCCTTTCAAAACTCTCTGCAGGGCTTTCTCGGCCCCATCACTCCATGGTAAGTCAAAACTATCGCGTTCCCGTTTGACACCCCTCGTTTCCGCCCTGCATTGGCTTGGAAAGTCATATTGCCCAGCGGTGTTTGTACGGTTGTGCACTTTGGGGTTGAAGAAACGAAATGTTATGGGCACATTTGGTTTGCCACCCAGTCTCGTGCTCTCAATTCGTTGTAAGGAACGAGAGACTACTTTCTTTCCTTTGGCGTTGATAGGACCGCATGTGTGCCGAAACATGGGAAGAAGACGATACGTTAGCGAGGTGTCTCATGTACGGACAGAGTCAGGACGGTCTCATGTCCTTTGACTTTAAAGCAGTGCTGCGGTTGCCCCAGCGATCTATTTTGCGAAAGAAACGTTCGGCGTCATGTTCCATCCGCAGTCCGCATGATGCAGGGGAGTGCGAAATCCCAAATTTGGAAACTCCATTTTCCTCTGGGAAATCTGGGTTCTTTTTGGGTTTGTGCTTCGACCCATAGTCGTTTCGGCGCAACGAAGGAAGGGCAATGGGAAAAAAGAGTTGGTGTTAAACGTGACGGAAGCTATACTGGTGGAAACGGCTAGATAATGATCGGTTCACCCATGTTTGAACTTATGAAATAAACAAAGCGCAACAATTCGTGAAATCAGACAGCGGCTGAATGGGAACGGAAGACCGGTTGACGTGCTTATGGGACAAAATAATAGCCTATGTCGCGCCGACATGAAATCTTCACAAGTCGACCCTCAAAAGATCAAACGGTGATGATGGACGCCGTATGATCAACGCGGTCCTTCTGTACTAGCTCTTCCTTATCCTTTTTTGTTTTCTGCAACGGACCATTTTTCCATCGGAATGAATGCCGGCATGATGTCAATACAAGGTCGCCCGACACGGAGAATCGGCGACTAGTTCAAGTCGAGAAAAAAAATGGGCGTCGACAGGCGGAGATAAGGGTCCTGCGCAAATCGAGCACAGAGAGCGCGCAGAAAGCAGTGATGTTTACTCCAGCGCGCATGATCTGACTTTTGCGCAAGAGCACCCTGTTGGGTCGCGGATTTCTGGCCATGCAAGTGCGAGTGGCCAGTGCCACGCGCCGACACGCAGACGAAGAATGCACCTAGAGGCATATGCACCCATCTTTACCAACACATAGATCATCAAGACCACAAGGTAGCAATATATTGTGCATTAATCCTGAAGAGATGCCAAGCTTACCGCCCTAGAACGCGGATCAGTTGATGTGATCTGCTTCAACCAATTTTTTGGTTTTCGTTGAAGGACGATGCAGTTGGATTTCTCTGACCCCGTTTGGGAAGGTGCATTGGGACGAGATGCGCTTGTACAAAAGTTTTTCAGCAACACAAGGAGAAAAAATGACGAAAAGCTGCGCGATTGATGCGAAGGGCGAAACACTTTCGGGTACCCCCGCACGCGTTGACATGCCATCCTTTGTGCAAGGACAATGCGCTTTCATCCTATGAGCCGTACGACCACCTAATCCAGGACGGTGTTTTACGAAGACGCGCTCATGAAAATGTGGGCACCAACAGAAGGAGGAAAAAATGACGAACGATGCGTTATGGATGCGAGGGACGAAACAGTTTCAGGTACCTCCGGCAGTGTTGAATGATCCAACTTCCCGGCCATTCGAACTTTCCTTCACACCTGATCATGAAATGTGCTCCTACTCACCAGAGGTCCCAAAAAATTGGGTACAAACACAGCTAACTCTCTCCATCTGCCCATGCACTGCAAAACTCGAACAAGGGGCCGGCATCCTGGCGCACGTATTGTCCGAGATTCGTACATAGCCACGCGCTTTGCACACAACCGCTGCTACGTACTCTATTCAGCATAGCGGACGCCTGAGGAAGCACTACGGCAGTGATTTAGAAGGTAATGCGTCCGACTGGACGAAGAGTGCGGGGTAATCCGCCTTTTTTGGGGGATCCAATCAAAGGGCAAAAAAAACCGAATTGCTCTTGTTCATGGTGATTGCGCCTGCGCATTTCCTGCGGCGGCGTTTGTTACGGCTACACACGGTATGTTCTATTTTAAACAGCAAATGCGTCAGTAAGCAAAACGAGAAGCATTACACGCAAGGGGGCTGGGACGGAAAAAAAAGCTTCACCTCACGCTACACACTGTTGTTTGTAACCGCGCATTTTGGCACGCACGCACAAACGCTCGTTGACCGTTCCTAGTTCAGTTTTCAGAAGAGTGTGTATATTTCGGAGGTGGATAAGTCAACCGCTAAAGCAAACAGACGGTATTTAGGGACAAGGGTTTGCGGAAATGAGATCAGACGTGCATTACATGGAGATATGGGTCGGGACTATCGATGCTTGAAAGATATCCGACGCACGGGGGTACAGAATCCTTGTCTCGGTTCATTCTGGAAGCTTTGTTGTGCTGCGCATTTTTTTTTCTTTTTTCCTTTCTTTTTTGGGGGCTTTTGTCATTGACCATACACCGTCGACTTTCGGCAATTGTTGATGAAGTGTCCAAGACGTTAACTATTGCATCTGGTCCTCAAAAGAAAGTGCTTTGAGACTAACAGACAAATGGGACGTCGGACTGAAGGGTTAACTTCTTGTATACACCCCATGTGTTTATATGCAATCAACGTCTGTGAAACGTTGTCACCCTCGCCATTTCACACAAATCTGAAGAAAATGAAACGTTGAGGGAGACTCAGAACGAGTTTGCGTAAACGACACACTAAAACCAGAGAAGGCAAAAAAGTAGTTTCAAGATTTGTAGCGAGGCACTGAAAAAGACGTTGACTTTCAGGCACCCTCATACTTTGAGCAACATCGCCATTTCAACCAGCACTAGCGAAAAATGGTATGTCGAGCGAGGATACCCAAAATGAGTTTGTGTAAACGGTAAACGGCATCACCAAACCAGAGAAGGCAAAAAAACGAGTATACGAAGTTTGGTACCGAACGACCGAAAGACGGTGACTTTCAGTCACTCTCATACTTGGGGCGACATTACCACTTGGTCCACATGTAACATAAATAAGATGTGGAACGAGCACACCCAAAACGAGTTTGTGTAAAAAGCGTCATTCCAGAGAATTGAAAAGAAAACATATTCGAAGATTTGAAGCGAAGGACCGACATGATGTAACTTTCCGACACTCTCAATAGTATACTGTACCAGAAGGACGCAACGTTCGGCTACGTCTTTTTCTGTCAGGGAACCAAAAGGCCGGTGGGTCTACGCCTTCAACAAAACCAAGGGAAAAAAGGTATGAAACGTTCCCGCTGCCACATGGAGAAACGCGTTTAACGCTGTTTCAGACTCCGCCTTGTTTGCAATACCTTTTTGGGGGATAATATATTCGCCCCCTTTTACCCGATGAGATAAGCGCTACTTCGGCCACGACCACCATGGATTGTAGTTGACCGTATCTTAAACCACAAATCCACAGTACTACCTAATGAAAATGTGCAGGGATACCGAAGAATTGAGAAGGATCCTTCGGTGGCACTGCACCCCGGATTTGTTTTTAATGTTTCTTAAAACATGTCACTTTTTTGCTTCGAATGACCGAGAAATTCCGAAGAAACACCAGAAAAAATACAAGCAGAGGGAGGAGACGCAACGCATCAGGTATTCGTTCCAAGCGAATGTGCGCAGTTGGGTATCCAGATGTGTCGTGGGGATAGGCAGCCACGAACCTGGACAACACGGTGTAGGATACCTTTTTACTTCATGCCTGAATTCTTACCACTATACCCTGAATTCTTACCACTATACCCTGAATTCTTACCACTATACC
>JADGKA010000150.1:0-24345 GCA_027604605.1 Borealophlyctis nickersoniae | reverse complement strand
TCTTACCACTATACCCTGAATTCTTACCACTATACCCTGAATTCTTACCACTATACCCTGAATTCTTACCACTATACCCTGAATTCTTACCACTATACCAGGTATAGTGGTAAGAATTCAGGCATGAAGTAAAAAGGTATCCTACAACGGGTCCAGCGAATGTACGCGCGTGCAGTTACGGCATTCACACAAGCGTGGGGTGGAAAAAAAGGACGTACAGGGAGGTTTCCGGACATTGCCATTCAGCAGCTGAGGTTTAGAAGCTGCGGCACGACTCGTCGGAACGCACTTCTCCATCTTGATCGATTAAACCTACCATCCACTTCACTCCTTGAGCCAATGCCAGATTCTTTTCCTGGCGTATAAGGCAGGTCTTGGGCAATCGCGTAGGACACAAAAAAAGATGCTACATCCGTATGTAGCAATTGGATACACACCTCCTGACCATGTACAGGAGTATGGTTATGTGCCCGCCCGTTCAAATTCCGGCCATTTCTGGGAGTCTGAAGTTTGCACTCGTTATCAGGATTTAGACAAGTGACGGGCCCTAAGTCAACTAAGAAGGATTTAGAGGAGCGATTGGCCATAAGTCAACCAAGAAGGCACTAGTCTTATACGGGCACGTTGCCGGACTGCATCAAGGACTGCGAGAAATCGGTGACATTCTTTCGGACGCCATCCCTTGTTTTGCCAACCGTTATTTTTGCGAAATGATGCGAGCTCTTCACCTTGGGCCATTAAGAGCATGGACCTATCTCACTATCAACTCAAATCACATAATGGAGAGCACTGATTAACAAACGCAAACAAGCCGGGTTGATGCATCCTTCTGCATCTACTCTGATTCCCCATGTTCAGGAGTACTTTTTTTGCGGTTTATCAAGACGCCACCTGTCAAACCGAGACCAAAATCCCTCAAAAGCAGCACACCAAAGAATGGCGAGTTGGAACCGAAACGTATGGATGCGGACCGTGTTTAATCGTCAAATCAAGCAGAGCTCTCACCGAAAAATGCAAACATGCCGGCTTGATGCATGACTTCTGCATCTGCTCCGCTTACCCGGTCACCCAGTAAAGTACTTTTTTGCGGTTTATTAAGATGCTATTTCCGTTGGACCCAGACCAAAATGCGTTCACAGCACACCCGATCAGTTTTGACGCAAAATGAAATTTACGGACGGGTGCCGTCCAAATTGAAGGGATCCGTCGTCCCCTAAAGCCGTGTATTGCGGAAAGGTGTGTTTTTTTATAAGCGAGGGTGCGCACAGAGAGACGGAGAAAAAAAGTCGGAGTCCTCTTATTATGGATTCGTTTGTGCGCCTTTGGTAATGGTGCAAACGTGTGCTGAGGCAGATACCGCAAACGTGTGCTGAGGCAGATACCGCAACAAGGGACGACAACTCGGCGATTAAGGGGTCAGTTATTTACTCCAAACCCATCACCAAACGCCTGCGGAGCGGCCGCAAGGTCGGCCACAAGATTCAGATCCTTCTCCAATTGCGTTGTCGTTTCGTTTTCCGCCCCTGCATATGGATATCGAGATACCCAGTGAAAAATCCGCTACAGACATCTGGACGGGTTTCGGAAAAACCAGGGTGTTGGTTGGACATTCCTAAGAGTAATGTTTTTTGCTCTTCTTCCGCATTTTCCGCTGGAACTAGAAGATAGTAGCTTCAAAATCACACCAAAAACTGTGAGCAAAATATGGAACGTATGGATATTCCGGATGGAAGGGAGCCATCTGTCTCCCTCCTGCTGTTTGTTTTGAAAGATTGTTTTTTTTGTGAGCGAGAGTGCGCAGCAGGGACGGAGAAAAAAAAGTGGGGTTTGGGGCTCAAAGTCAGACTCGTTTGTGCGGCTTGAATAGGGGCAAACGGTGATGGCTGATGCACACACAGCAATTAAGGGAAACCGAGTATCAGACAAGTCGGTGATTTGAGAGCGTCCAGAATGTCTGTAGCGGTTTTTCACTGGGCATCCAGATACCTATTCATGGGCAATTCGCGGGAGCGGAAAATGAGATGGCACGCAGAGGGACCTAGATCTTGCGGCCAATCTTGAGCATCCGTAAGCGCATTATTTTTTGGTCTTCATCGCAGCTAGCCGTTTATGGTTTGGAAGACATGGGGGCCGGAAAAACAAGGTACCGGATGGCACGTACGGATGGTAATTGTTTTGTGCCTTGAGAAGAGGCGGTAAACATGGGCAGGTGAGACCGCTTCGGTATACATGCGCAGTTTCGGTATCCACATGAGCGCTCGGCGGGATAAACACACGGAGATAGGAGTTGGCTGGCGCACACTCGAGGCAGACTTTCCGCTGGCACAAAAGGGTTCACACTGAGGGAGGAAGGTAGAAGTTGACGCCAGCACTTTGCAATTAGCTTTATGGGGTAAGGTCACCATATCGCTTGCTTAGCGGGCCGTAAATCAATTTTTTTTTCCTTGGAACCTCGCGCGATTGCCTTTTCTTGGCATTTTCTGGCGCGCGGGCAATCCGGCAGGGCAGAAAAAAAGGAAGACTGCGAACTGGCACATATATCCACTTCCTGGCCGTGGGCGGGAATGTGGGTGTTTGCCCGTCCGTCCAATGTCCGGGACGTTTATGGAAGTGTGAAGGTTGTTTGCACTTGGTGTGCTGGATTGAGACAGGGAAGGGACGGCTATAAGTAAATCACAGCATCAGACTCTGGAAAAAAACACACGGAGGTGGCTAGCCTAACCCAAGACAACTGCAGTACCCGCGACCGCGCGGATATCAGTCTCATACGTCGTCGCCCATTCAATTAAAACACGGCAACAGACGTGGCGAAAAAAAAACACACAATGATCCCAGAGTTTACCGAGATGACTGCAGTACCCGCAGTGGCGTGGATATCAGTTCTATATATAAACTACGCAGACGTCAGTCCATTTTCGTTCCACCGCTGTGCTGATTGGCGGGGCTCGACCCAAAACAATGAAAATGAGGCCGCAAAAAAGCACCCAAAAAACGGGGCCGAAGGCCAATACACCGAGAGAATTCGAGATGACGGTATGCCTCGACTATCGTCCCTCTTGATATCTTCATTCCACACAAGAAGAGAATGAAGTAGCTACAGGATTTCAGCAACGTAAATGGAGCTGATTTTGTGGTCACTCATCACCGCCAAGCAAACGCCCATTGATAATCCTGCTCATAAGTGGTGGCTAGCATGATTATACCAATACACAAGATCCGACGGTCATAAAGGTTGCGGATTTAGATGTGAGGTGAATGAGGACAATTTTCCTTTTTTTGCGTTTTTTTTGCCGGTGCTTGGGCAAAATCCGCGGTCAATTTGCGCGTATCATGTCCTGGAATTAGCACCCTCGGGCGAAGGTATATACGGCCGCCGTCTTCCTTGAACGCCGAGAGCTTCAGCGGGAAGAAAAAAATGTTTCGCGGTTGACCGTAACGGAAAGGCGGACACTGTTCCATGGCTTGAATGGAACTTCCGATGTGATTGACGCCGATTGACGCAAGTTACATGGGGAATGTTGGTGGATTTGAAGACGAAGGTCATGGCAGAAGATATCGTCAGCTGCCTCCAACAGGCAATATGGCTACATGGTTGGCCCGAACGTGGCCAACCCACATTATTTCCCCCGAGTGGACACTCTGCCTTCCGCTTCGTCTCTCTCCATTTGAGGCATGGCACTACCAATGACCGCAAGCAACAGCTTTTGGAACGGGGTGAAGAAAAAAACCCTTGTACTACAGGAAGCTGGGGTTCCACACCCGGTTTGTTGCTGTGGAAGCTTAACCGGAGGAGGATCTCGAGATAGCTAGGATTACACTGGCAGCGGGGGTGAAAAGCTTAAAGACCTGCAAATGTGCATGTGCTTTTGGCTGCTGCCAACATAGTGAGAACGGAAGAGTATGGAGAGCATTAATCAATTGTGCTGCTTGCACGATGGACAACATTGCTCCTGCTGCGAGTTGCGGTCAATTGCGGGTACCATCTAAGCGCAGGCAGTGGGACTGATGCAGGTATGGCTGCCCACATTTGTCTTATAAGGAATCGAAGAGGTTGAGCAGGACGTAAAAAAGGTTTGAGATGTGAGGGCAGAAGGACACTTCTTCCAGCGACTGGGGGTGGATGGAACGACAATGATATTTCGAATGTTAATATCAGATGTAAGGCCGAACTATGCCGGCGGCTCGTTGCGCGAAACGAAAAACCCCCCATGCAAAGACAGAAAAATTTGACAACCGTCGGCTGATGAATCTCAGTGATCTCCAGAAGGCCAGGAGTGGACTGGCAGCAGCAATCAAAGTCAAAAAGCCACGGAGACACAGGTGCTTTTACTGCCACCAAGCGGCAAGAGAACGAAGGAGAAGGAAGAGCTCAAAGACGCAGATAAGCCAGTCTCTGATTATGGAAATGGTCCAGTCTAGCTAGAGACTCCGTCCTCTTGTCGTCCCGTCTTTACCCATAAGACATTTTGCTGCTCAAAGCACGCATTAATTGCGCTAGAGTAGCAGGATGGACAATACAGAATGGCTCCCCGCCAACTGCGCTTTCGAGTAGACTATATGGATACCGGATGCTTGATGAGATTCGAGAGTCCCCAAGGGGCGCAGTCTTTCGACGCGTCATTTATATGCCAGCCACACAGCCATGAGGGAGCGTATTCTTATGTGATGTCATGCTCACTTTTCATCAGGAGATAGTTACGTTTCGTATAAAAGCAACAAGCAATCCCACAATCAACTTTACAACCAAATTTCATCTTCATTTCAATTCAATTCAATCTTACTCAACGTTAATATCAACCCACCGCATACCCTCCCGCTCTCTTTGCATTGAACGAACCATGTCTTCAGCCGCTGTAAACCAACCCTCAAACCCCGCAAACCCGCACCCTGCTCCATCAGACACCTGGGCAGCACACGCAAAGAAGGCAATCGACGACTCGTCCTCCTCCTCCTCACAAGCATCCGAAGCAGCAAACCAAGCCGCACAAGCAACAAAAGACAAACTCGCATCCGCCCTCTCCTCCGCCCAAGACGCATCAGAGCGTCTCCAGGACGCTGCCGGAAAGGCCTTTGACGCCGCCGTCGGAAACACTGGCGAACGCGCGCAGCAGGTCAAGGCCCAACTGGAGCAGGAGTTGGCGAGGGAGCAGGCGCTTGCCGCCGCAGAGGAGGAGAAGCAGAGGCAGGAGACGTTGAAACCCGTCGTCGAGTTTTTCAATCAGGGGAAGGATCCAGAGTTGTTGGCGGCTGAGAGGGAAAAGGCTTTGTTGGAGAAGTCGTGAGTGAGTGAGGAATTTGTATTATAGTGGGCGAAACGATGGGAGGGGCGCGAGCGCGTAATCGGGATTGCGAATGATGGGCCGCGGTGCGTTGGGAAACGGTCGGCGGTCGGGAAGGTCGGGAAGGGGTAGGGGGTGGGGATGGGAAAAGGGCGCAATGTCTTGTTTATTTCTGTTTCATAATATATGATGTGTGCGTGTGCTTTGGCAATTACTTATGGCCCTGGTATTCTACTTTGCTCACATCGCCGCATCCATGCGTCCAACCTTTCACCGTGGAGGTAATTTGAACACGACGACGCAACGTCCGCTTTTACCCCAATTGTATTCGGGCATCACCCTAACACCATCGCAACCGCACGGACTCGTCGCTATTCAACCCTCCCACACCAGCGAATTGACCGACGTTCTTCGGGTGGATTAAACAATTACAAAACCTGATCCTTTTTTTTCCTCGCAAACGGCCATCATCGTCCGACTAGTTTCGCCTCCCCCCTTCATTACTAGCGATGTTTATATATTCGCCGCGGTTGCACGAATCCCAGTGTCCTCGGGCACATGATTGAGTGATTGGACTCTCAAATCCGACACTCAGGTCCCGTCCTTGTATGTAATCGTACTGGCTCTTTTTTTCCTGTTCCCGCTTCATGTGGGTTTATCTTCCCCACATCTCCCTTGGTCTTACACCTTGGGTCATCAACCACGGAGTTACCCACGGAGAACCAACGACCCCATTCCTTGAGAATGATTCGTGGGTTACCAGACCCACACCGTCAGATCATCACAGTTTGATGCCCGCTCCTTTTTTTGCGGCTCTGTTTTGGTAACTGCTCCCTTTCTTGGGCATCGCAAATGCACATCGTCGGGAAAATAAAACAGCTCCAAGCTGCATTACCGGCGTCGCCAGATCTCGCAGGCAGTAGGGGAGTAATCATCTGACTAGGTTCATCCTGCTTCATTATGCATCCAACGTGGATTTGCCGTAAGTCGTCTGAATCTCAGTGCTTCATGGGAACATTGTTAGAATCAGAAGTTCAACGTTTCAGTTGCGTCTTTTACTACGTTTTTTTGGGTTTTGACTTGTATATGAGTTTAACTTCACCATATCTGCGTCCATCCCACACCTTGGCTCATCAACCATGTCATTACCTACCCCACGGAGATCCAATTAACGCATATGTACAGAGTGATTGTTGGGTTATTATCCATAACCCACACCGTCAGCAGATTTCATATACCCTCTTTTTTTCTCATGCCGTGGTATCTCAGCAAGTAAAGCTGCTTTTTCGCGTTTACAAGTTTCGGCCGTGATGTCTGGTATCGGGTGAGAGGACAAAGCAAAAGCAGGTTTACCAAATTCCGCATCCAGTAGAGGAATACCATCCGACCAGTTTCATTCCCCCTTCAGTACCACCCGATGTACGTTCGCCATCCCTATAGGAACATCGTTGAATTAGAAGTTCAGCGTTCCAGTATCGTCCTCCATTCCTAGTGGCTCCTTTTTTCTGTTTCCAGGTGTAATTTCCCACTTCTCCGTCCGTCCCCCGCTTTGTGCATCACCCATGTAGTTACTCCACCGAGAGTCTACGAAGGCATTTCTTGAAGTGATTATTGGGTAGTCCCCTCATTTTTTTCGCTCGCGCCGCAAATAGACATCATTGACGCTAAAATGGAGCATATTCATTGACTACGCAAAAGTCGCTGGGTCTCAACCTGCAGTAAAGAGATATTATCCGGCAAGTTTCATTTCCCTTTCATCCGATATATATCCGCCTGTCGTCGCATGAATTTCAGTGTCCAAGGGGAGTATGATTGGATTAGCCGTCCGACGCTCCAGTTTTTGAGCTATCGTCACAACACGGTGCTCTTTTTTTCGGTTCCCACTCCATGTAGGGCCCCATGACACACTTGGCTCGTACAATCGCGGAGTTACCCCGCAGAGCGCCAACGCACGCATATGTAGAGAGTGATTGTGGGGTTTCGACAACCCAAACCATCAGATTTCGTCATAAATATGGCCCCCCCCCCCTTTTTTGCGTGTCCTGTTTTTGTCTCCCAGCAAGTACAGCCATCGGTGGAAAAAAGAAGCAAATTGGTTTGAATAACATCCGTAGTGGTATTGAGTGGAAGGGACAAAGGCAAAATTGGAGCACCAAAGAACCAATTGTGCAGCGCTTTGGTGGATACCCAAATGGTTACCAAGAGCGTCCCAATCCACTCCCAGTCCCAGTCACCACATCTGCGGCCGTTCCACACGTTGCCTCATATAACCATGACGTTACCCCGCCCGGAGCCAACGAACGCATGTCTTGAGATAGATTGTTGGGTTACCAGAGCCACACCGTCAGATCCTCCCTTTGATCGCTTAGGTATCCTTTTTTTACGTGCCGTGGCCAACTGGTATCTCAGCGAGTAAACCTGCTTTTCGTGTTCTTGCCGTTATACACTTCCCGGCCGTGGTAGGTATGCGGTTAAAGGACAAAACCAAAGCGTCTACCAAACCCCGCTGTGGTATCCGGCGGGGGAAAAAGGCAAACAAGGAGCACCAAATAAAACCAGTGTGCTGCGCTTTGATGGATACCCAAAGTGGTTAGTCTACCAAGACTACCAGTATCGTCCTGATCTTGTAGGTGGCTCTTTTTTTCTGTTTCCACTTCATGGGTTTAAGTTGCCACATCTGCGTCCGTCACGCACCTTAATTCATCCGTGTATTCAGTCCTGACCGTGGTATTTTCTGGACGGACAAAGCAAAAAGCGGTTTTAAGAATCCTGCTGTTACTTACATCGAGTGGAAAAAAAAGCAAACAGGGAAACCAAACTCAAAGAAAGAGTGGCAGCGCTTTGGTCGATAGCAGAGTAGTGACCAAGAGTTTCCGCGGAGATTAAACCATGTCCCAAATCCGCCGTTCTGTCGGCATTTTTATACATTGTGCGGTTCGGGTCTAGTCACGCTTCCCTCGAGGTGAAAGTACGTACCCAGCGAATTGATTGACGTTCTCTGTCTGGGGTTTCCTCGATGAATACAACACCTACTCCTTTTTTTGTGCGTCGCAAATGGCCGTCCGTCGTCCAACTAGTTTCATTTCCCCGCTTCATTAGGTACCACCTGACCTGAATTCGCCGTCGTCGCATAGAGGAACATGGTTAGAGTTAAAAGTTCGGTGTTCCAGTTGCATTCGCAGGCATCCCTTACTCGTGGTTGCTCTTTTTTTCTGGTCGCATTTCATGTAGGTTTAACTCTCCCACATCTGGCGTCCGTCCGACACTTTGGCTCATCAACCATGGAGTTAACGTGCGGGGAGCCAACGACCGTATTTCTTGAGAGTGATTTGTGGGTTACCAGACCCACAACGTCAGATACTTCAAGCGTGATTTACGCTTCTTTTTGCGTGTTCTGTTTTGGTATCTCAGCAATAAAAGCGGCTTTTCGGGGGTTTCCTGTGCGGTTTTACAATTTCTGGCTGTGGGATCGCGTGGACGGACAAAAAAATGCGTCTACCAAATAGTGCAAGGACAGTGCAAACTGGAAGCACAAAGAAACGAGTTTGCTGCGCTTTGGTGGGATACCCAAAGTGTACCCAGACTGGTTCCTTGGCTAGTTTGTTCCCAACCTGCCGTTCTTTCGACGTTTTTACAGAATACTGCGGAACATGTGTACTCACGTTCCTCTCTATGTGGACCGTACGTAACCCCCTCCCATTGCCCGGTGATGTTAGACTCGTAATGTACCTAGCGGGGATACCCATGAAACCGAAACGAAGGGCGGCCGGTGGCCGACTCGTTTCCTCATTTGCAACTACATGTACGTTGATTTTTTTGGTGTCCGTGTGTTTTGCCCCAAGGATCTCACCATATGATCCATATCATCCATTTACATTCCACCTGCGTCTGACAGCATCTCCAGCGGTGCATTGGGCCCAACCACTCCAATCCCGTTGGGTAATCGAGGCTTTCGGTTTCTTTTTTCGTCCAACCGGTGCGCCCTTGCTATCTATCTCTTTCGGATTACCTTAGAATTTGGGTCGGACCCCCATCGACCACTGATTTTAGATCGCAGCCCGCCAACGCACAAAACCTGGGCACGAAACCATTTGCACTAGTCTCTGGCTATGTCTCTGGCTATGTCTCCGTACAGTTTCAATTTTTGGGGTCCGTGTGTTTTGCGGCAAGGGACGTCACGGTATGACCCGTACCATCCATCCATTTGCATTCCGCTTGAGTCTGACAGCATCACCAGCGGTGCATTGGGTCCAACCGCTCCAATCCCGTTCATCCTCACCTTCGCCCGTCTTTTTGCGCCCGTACCAGCGTACCCTTGCTTTTTCTTACACCATGTGGGCAACAACATGCATTTGCCTTACTCCGTATCGGGTTTATGGTACTACGCACTGGGAAATGATTGGTTAGCACGTCCACCACTTTCATGTCATTGTATCAAGTGCGTTTCTCTCTTTTTTTTCTGTTCCCACTGCGAATACGACGGTATGAGTGTCCATCCAACGACACTGCGGGTTTTCGTTTGAGCCCTGGCCGATTTTATTCTCCGGATCCGGATGATTATAAACTTCTACGTTAAAGAATGACGCTTGATATTCGTCCTTTGGGAGAAACAAGAATCAATTTGAGGTGGCGTGCACCCGGGTAGGATACAGTCTCTCATCCTGCTCCGTGAGAGTTTTTTGTGTGCGTTTTTTTGGGGCAGAGAGGGTGGGGGGACAACGATATAGTATCACTGCGCAATCCGTATCTTCCACGATGGTCCTTCGAAAGCACAATGAACCAACTCGAGGTGCCGGGACCTGGTTAAGGTACGGTTTCTCATCATCCAATAATCCTTCAGTACGCGCTTTTTTTGGGTCTGCGCTTTTTTGGGCATAGAGAATGGGAAGGAGACTATAGTACTACATCTGCCCAACACGCGTCATCCATGTTCATTGCTCTTGACTTTTGGGTACCTGCGGTCCCACCCCATAAGTCTTGGTGAACCTTTTTTTTGCATCTGTCCGAGTAGGGTGCGTGGTATTGTTGCGTCTGTGCTTTTTTGGGCAGAGAGAGTGGGGAAAGCGACAACTACACAACCGTATCAGTCGTCTTGATTCCTCATGACTTGGGGTACCTGCCTTGTCCCACAAGCTCCAACCCCATGAATCTCCTGATGTGCCGATTATTTTTGCACCACTTTCTTCGCCCGGGGATTCACTCAAGAAAATGCCGCCAAAAAAGAAACCACAAAGTGGGGTAGAACATTGGAATCGCGGGCTCTGCGCCGTCCGACGAATTCCGGGATATTTTGTGTGTATGCGCAGTCCGATACATATACGCTCGATAAACGTAGACGAGACGCCCAAACCATGTTTCCCACGTTGTCCCAGTGCCCAACACTGTGCACTTGTCATCTCTGGCGGCAACTGGGCGGATTGGATGCAGCACGTCCACCACTCCCATATCTACGCGTCTGAATCTTTTTTTTCCGTTTCACTCCCTGTGAGTCTTATTATCTGTATCATCCCTTTTGAAGTTGGGTACCTGCCTTGCCCCACAAGCTCAACCCTGTCGATATCCCATTTATTTTTTTGGGGGATTCCCTCAAGAAAATGCCGCCAAAAAAGAGAAGCCAAACGGGAGGTGCACATTGGAATTCCGGGTTATGCGCTGTGCGACGAATTCCGGGGTGTGTATACAAGTCGCCCCAGCCATTGTCTCAATAGTCAGCATAGCCTCCAACAACGTGCATTTGGCAGAGTCTCCATTGCCTCTATGGTCCTCGGTGGCCAATGATGGGATTTACCACGTCCACCACTCCCCGACTGCGCGGACTGCGCGTTGGTGGATACCCAAGTGGATACCCCATCGGATTATCTAAAGCAAACTGTCATTCATTCGACGTTTTTTAAATGATTGCGCTACGTCTAACCACGGTGTGTCGCATTTTGGGGCGGGGGTAGGTAACCTCACTCCAATTACCCCGCTCAGTTTGATTGTAGCGTTCCTTGCGGGTACACCCATGAAATTGAAGGTACAGCGGCCGGCGGCCGACTCCTGACATCAAACGTTTCTGGTCTCGGGCTGTTTTTTTGTACAGCACTACTCTTAGCCCTGCTATTTGATTTGCCACGCCGCTGCGATTGTCCATTGGACGATGACATGCCTTCCAGGGTGCCGTTCTACTGTGGTCTCTCGGGAAAAGTACACCACAGTTTTCAGTGCCCCCTATATGGTACGGTTCTCGTGTGCACCAGTGACGGTAAGCTACAACAATTCACCAAATGTGTATTGTGTATGCCCAGTCCGATGCATATATGGACCAAAGAAATCCAGACGCCAAAACCATCATTTCGAGTGTCATCCCAGTGCCCAATACCGTACATTTGCCATATGTAGCGGGTAAATGATTGGATTTAAGTTTTACCACGTCCACGACTCCCGTGTCCGTCTCTCTCTCTCTGCTTTTTTCCTGTTTCACTCCCTGTGAGTTTTGCGACGGTTGATATTAAGGCCGCCGGCCGACTCCCCAAACACTTTAACGGTTCTGGTCTTTGCTATTTCTCTTATGGCAGCACTTTGAGCCAGGGAACTATTTCTAAGTGCTGCACTGCGGGAATTGTCCATCCGATGACGACCTGCGTTTGAGCCTTTTCTTACATTTTGTTTTGATTAATCTGGTTCGTATGAGTCAAGGGCGTCGCTTGCGTATGGTTCATTGGGAGTAGTACGACACGAGTTCCAGTGGCTCGATAGAGTACGGCTCCCATCAGGGACACCAGTTCTTGATTTTTTTGTGTCCGTATTTTTGCTACAACATTTCACCATACGGTCCATATCACCCATTTACATTCCACTCGCCTCCGCCATCACTAGCGGTACCATGGACCCATCTTGTCAACCGTCTCTGCGACTTCTTTTTTCGCCCAGCCCGTGTGTGTGCCGGGCCTGAGAAACTTTAAAAAAAGCGGCACGGTCCCACAAATACATTGTCCCAAAGGCGATTTGACCCCCCCAAACCATCATTTCAATTGTCTTAGATAGTAGCACCAATCGATGGACATTTGCCATACTCTCCACCGGTCCATCTATGGTTTTCGGGACAATATTTCAGAATATGGTCCATATGATCCATCTGCATTCCACTTGCCGCTTGCGACCCGCATTCCCAGCGGTGCATTGGACCCAACTGCTCCAATCTCGTTAGTCGGCGCTTTCCGCTTCCCTTTTCGTCACACCAGTGTGCCCTTTGCTTTTTCCAATAACACGTGGGCCGGGCAGGACGGCGGGGAGAAAAACGTAAATAAGAGAAACACCATTGACCTAGAGCAGGATTGGAGTTCCGGGCTGCGCCTGCCCGGTCCAATGATTATATGCTCACGAGGGTGATTGAGACGCCCAAACCCGTCATTTCGAGTGTTTTCACAGCTTCCAACAAACTGCCATTCATCAATCGTCCGTATCGGTCTATGATACAGTACGTACTGGACATGATCGGATTCAGGATTTAGTACGTCCACCACTCCCATTTTCTCCATTATGCATCTGTCTCTTTTTTTCTGTTTCACTCTATGTTATTTTGCGACGGTTGATATCGGGTATCCGCGCTCCGCTTGCCGTGTGGATTCAATTGTTGTTACAGCAGCCGAACGACACGCAACCATCATAGTTCTCACTGCGTGTATGGTCCTCGGTGAGGAATGACTGGATTTAGCACGTCTACCACTCCCATTCTCGTCCTTTGGACTAGTCTCTCTTTTTTTTTCTGTTTCATTCCCCATAAGTTTCACGACGGTTGAAATAAGGTACCTACCCCCCTTTTCTGCGGACGAAACTGATATATCACCATTAGGGTGGGGTAGGCGTTACGACGTGCCATTCATCATGGTCCCCACTATTTGTCTTTGCCCTCAGCGGGAAATGGTCGGATTTAGCACGTCCAACACTCCCATGGCATGTCGCGAGGTTGTGTCTCTCTCTTTTTTTCTTTTCCAAGCCATGTGAGTTTTGCGACCAGTTAGAGGTAGGTATCCGCGCTCCGCTTGCGGCGGGGGGGAGTGTTATATTACATCTTGCGCAGGACTATCCGCGATGCCCGGCTCTCGCATGCACCTCTGCACTACAAGTGGTCTGTGTGCGTGTCGTTTCCACATGAGGGCCGTGCATCCATGCATCCTCCGTTCGGGACATTGGGATCAACTAATCCAATGCCCGTCTGCTGCCGCTAACTGTCTTTTTTTCCATTTCATGTGTTCTTGAAAGTTTCGCTCTTGTGAGGTCTACTTGCGCGCGTAGTCGCGCTTAGTTTGTTCACCCAGAGGCGGTTCGGATTACAGGAGTCTACCGTACCAGTCTTGGTGCTTATGTATAGGGCGGTGTTTTTTTTGTATCTGTTTTACGATTTGGGCAGAGTCATTCGCAATCCCTGGCCCTCGTATGCAAAATTCCAACCGGTCGGTGTGCGTTTCAGCATTCCGCGTGCGTTAACCCGTCTCTATAATATCCGGGTCGTTTGGGATCAACTGGTCCAATGCCCATTTGCATCATCGGTACAATTTTTTCTGTTTCGAGTTTCCTTGTAATCTTCGATCTCTTGCCGTGGTGTACCGCTAGTCGGCTCAGTTTATCAAATGAAAGGTGGTTGGGCTTGAAGCGGGGCTACCGTACCACTCTCGTCATTAATTTTATCACGGCGATCTTTTTTTTATTTTTTTTTACTATGGTGTTGGTTTTGGGAGCGCCCTCAATTCTGTCATTTACGGTCCTTGAATTACATTTGGAAGCATTAGGGAGTTCCGGCAGACAGGCTAACCCCGGTCCAACCGCCGGGTAGGTCATCGGACCAACGCTTGACATGTCTTTTTTCCCGCCCATTTATGCGTTTCGTCCCATAGCGGCTCCACCGTAGGTTCGTACAAAAGTGCCTCCATGCGGTTTGTATGCGGAGACGGTTGGGATTAGCAGGTCCGGCCCCCTAGTTTGGGTCCAGAGTTTGGCTTGTTTGCTTTTTTTACACATTCATGCCGTTTTGTCTCTTTTGACGATTTGTGTGATTTTGGATGCGCAGTCAAAATCTGTATTTTTTTCAAATTACATTCGAGGTTTTGGGAGAAACCGCTGGAGAAACCAGGCCGTCCCCGGTCCAAACGCCGGCAGAGTCATTGCAACGACCTATAGCAGTCTTTTCTTCCCGCCCGTTTATGCGCTTCGCCCATTGTGGATTCAACGTGCCCATTTGCTTTGTAGGAGAGATAGTTTGCCGGGTCGTTGCTTCTGCTTTTACAGCTTCTATATGGATAACCGCGAAACATATCTTAGACGGGAATATGCAGTATCCTGTCGGGGAAATAAAGTTTGGGAGTGACTGGTCCAATTCCCGTCTTCAATCGCTCATCAACCTCTTTTTTCTATTTCAAGGTCCTTGAACTGTTTCGATCTTGTGACGGGCATTTGAGCGCAGTCGCGCCACGCTCGGTTTGTCCAAAGGGAAAGCTTGTCGGACCGACGTGGTCCATCTTTCTAGTTCTTGCAAATTTCTGGCTTTTTTCGTTCCTTTTTATGTTCGTTGCTCGTATAAAGCTTGGTGCCTCCCAGGTTTTGGGTGCCATTAAAGCTTGATGCTTCAGAGGTCTCTGACATACCGAAATCGCATGTGCGGTGTTAGGACATTACCAGCGCAACCCATAAACGCAGGCCAAACGCCGGCGTAGGGCATCTTCATCAATGCATCGCCCCTTTTTTTCCACTGCCATATGGGCGTGTTGTCCCATAGCGGCTCTAACGTACGTTTGTGCAAAATGCAGTGTGGTCTAAGTGGAGACGGTTGGGATGAGCAATCGACCGCTCCAGTTCTTCTCTGCTCGTAGACGTGTTCCCTTTTTTGTTTTGTATACTTTCTGGTGATATTGGGAGAATGTCATATCGAGGGCCGCGGGGAAAACGGTACTGTATTGACGGGTCTCAAAGCGCTTCAAAAAAGCCCGCAAGTTTGTTCCTACCCCCTACGGTCATACCCAAAGGAAGATCGGCCTCAACAGCGGGACGAAATGGGCATCCAGGCACATTTCGTACCCGATTGTAGAACACTTGGATGATACTTTTTTTGCTGCGTACACCTCAATGTTCAATCTTGAACATAAACCGAACGGTTGCGGAAGCTGAACCGGACGAGGTGAAACGAAATCCAAACACGTGTGCGAGGGAGGTACTGAGATTACCCCTCCACGCAAGAAAACCCTGACAAAAACTGCGCACGGTCCGCGGTTTTGATCAGCATTTCAAAATGCTGCGCATCTGCTTGATAATATATGTATGCAAAATGGTTTATGGCTCAACCAAATTCATTTATGGAAACTGGATCTGCATCAGAAGAGAAGGGATGGTCTATGCGCATAACATGCAGGGCAAGTCGTTTTCCGTTTATTTTACCGGGCGACGCAGTCCTCCTGGTGCGTCTCTCCGCCTCCTGACATGCAATATGTACGGCAGGAGGCGGAGAGACGCACCAGGAGGACTGCGTCGGCCGCGTTTTCTTTTTTTTGTATGAAAATGCCGCTGTGATGGGATCAGCCTCGAATATTCAAGACCCACAGTTGTGTATGCGTACAGTTTTCGACCCTATTTCAAAGAAACATCCTAGCACTTACGGTCGCGCGGGGACGCGGGGCTCTTCAGCATCGCTTCCAGCCATGCATGCACACCAAAGGAATCAAACCTATCAAAGATCAAGACCACGCAGAACATGGGAAAAACGAGCAAACAGATGCTAACTCCTCTTGAGATCACACCACCCGCTCTCATGTCTCTTGCTATTTACTGTGCCAAGTGGACGTAGTCCTTGTTGGTCACCAAGCAGGCACCCGGAAGCCTCTGAAAGGCCAAGACGTTGTCAACCCCCGCTGCTCTTCTTTGCAGCATATTCTCCCACAACCATTGTAAAACACACCACGGAGAGAAACAAAACCCAACACACACGGACGCATAGTTCAAAGGGAATAATGGTTGAGAAGGGTTGGGATACAGGATGGGTCGATCTAACCGCGGTTTCGCAGTCGTCCGTCTCGCGCTGTTGCGCACTTTATGAGCATGTAATTGGGGTACAACGGTGCAGTTAGTGTTGACGGCCGTACAGGCGGTATGCAACCCAGGTGCCCACACGCGCCGTACACACAAACTGCTCTGAGACCTTTGCGCAGTCCGTGAAGTCCGTGGTAGTATTTGTTCGAGCGGTGGTGTTTGACTTAGAATTCGCTATGTCCCAAAAGGAAGGCTTTACAAACCATTTTACGGCATTCAAATGGCCATTGAATGATGCGCGCAGCACCGGTATCCACTGGAGCGCGTCGTAAACGTTGCCACCGGATGTGGCAACGGGTGGGTTGTGGCAACCGGTGGCAAAAACATGAGCGTGCGGCGCGGAGCGTGTAAAAGTGATTCACGGTTGTGTTTTGCGGCAGTATCAGTAAGGCCCAAGTTAATAGAATCACGCTATCAGTGGGTCGGGTAACGGGAAGCACCGGATAGATAGTGGCGCAGGGAGTTTTGTCTATATAAAGGTGTCCTGTCCGCTTAACCTACTCGGAGCCGTGTTCGGGCAGTCGTCTGTTTCGTTATTCACGCAACAATGGAACAAGACCCGCTTCTTCGTTCGTCTCCAAAACGGGCGCCAATACCCGCAAGATTACTGCTGGTTGACCCAAGAAGCGGTGCAAGAACTTCTCCGGGGCGAGGAGATGCCCAAGGTCACTCTACCTCTCAAAGTCGCAATATCCGCCAGGGGCAACACGCGACGTGAAATCCCGCTCTCGACGTTTAATATAATCAGTTCCATCCCCACATTGTCAGACCTCACTCTGTCTAATGTGTCGGTCCAAACGGGTTATGCACCACCCAACTATACCGTCAACCTGCGGGGCATTTTCTTGTACCGTTGCATCATCGACATGCTGTCTCTTGGGAAACTGGTACGTCAAGACCGTGACGGGCACCTCATTTTGTATGCGACGGATATTCAACGAGTTCGCTACAATGTACTCGGCCGGGAATTGTGCCCGTTGACGACATTGGAGTTGCAGGATGTGAACTTTACCGCGAAACAGGTCAGTAACATTTGGCGTTTAAGCATAGTAAACTCGGCGGGAACCACGCGGTTTTCTAAAGGATACGTACATGTTTCTTTCCATTCTCAAACAAAAGTATAGGTCGCAGCAATGTGCGGCGGAATGGTAGACGCAAACTCGTCTCTCACCAAACTTGTGCTCATTGGTGACGGGTTGGTGAATCAAAACTCTCCAACCACCTTGGCCCGGTTCTCCCACCTCGCACATTTGGAGTTCACCTGGAATACGGCTTTGACCGTCCCAGACCTCGTCCCGCTTCACACCACGCCCGCTCTCCGGTATCTTGTCCTGCGCGGTGTACCACAGCACCTTCATGATCAGATTGTGGCGGGGTTCAATGGGTCCCGGGTTCAAGTGGTTTTTACAAACGTGACCCCCGTGCGCGAGATACCGGGAGCTCGTGAGGAGCGGATTGGGACGAGGCTGGTTTTTTAGAGGGTTGGGAGGGGTGTGTGCGATTGTTGGGATTATTATAGTGTAGTGTAGGATCCAGGAAGGGTGAAGCGCAACTGTGTTTGGCGTGATGTTTGCTGAGATCTAGTGTAGGTGCCGCTGTGTATAATAAAATGTTAAGTCTTCTTCGGGTGTGGTTCGTTGCAATCCCTCTATTGCGGGCTTGGGCGTTGTCAAAAACGGCTTGTTTGCATGAGTTTGGAGGAATGCGCAGTCGTTGTCGAATTGAGTAGACCCATGAAAGCACTAAACCGCCTTTCGTGACTCGGAAAGTGATTCGAGCACGTCAACATCCATTTTTCGCGTCAATCGTTTGGTACTCGGCGGACTGATTGCTTTGTAGTCGTTCTCTACTTTGGTCCACTTGCCAAGTATTGGATCAACGGCGCAGTTCCATCTTGTCCACTACGAGACAGGACTGCGCAAACGGCGTTTGGTTAACTGAGGATCGGTTGATGGGAAAACTAGTGGACGTGTGGATATACATTCGAATGTATTCAACGCTTGATGCACCATTTAATCGAAATCCGAGGGTGTATTACATACATGGAAACAGACAAAAGGCGGGCAACCTACCCAGACCTATCCCTGCGGTTCACGGTGCGCATTAAAGTTATGGTCGTCGAGTCTCCATCATATTCGTAGTTTAACCATCAGACACTGCTATTATGGACATGATGATGTTAGCACCGTAACTGACACCTCTCGCCATTATTAGCTTTTGCGGCGAAAACAAGATGGGGGTAGGAGCATCAAAGACGGAGCAGCATGCCATGTCTTTTGGAGCCATAAGTTGTCGGCTATTGCTGGGATTTCGAGTTGCACATTGTGTGCAAATCGTGCCCTGAATTCTCCAGGCGTCATCATGGAATCCTTGTCCTGCGGGTCATCCCAGACACCGAGGGAAGTTGCAAGCGGTTTGCACACGTGCCACCCGGTCAAGTGCGTGTGTTTCGAAAACACTAACAGAGGTTCATCCTTGATAATGGTTGTCCAATCCAACTCACGTACGGGAAACTGTATTTTTCGTCCAATGGAGACCAAGCTGCTTCCTTACATGGGAGCTTACCAAAATAGATGAGACGAACTTAAACCTCAAGATGGAACCAACATGGGTTGGCAATGCAGCACTAAGAAATTGTGAAACATTTGGACTGCGCTGTGGAGTATGACACCCTATATCCATCCTTTGACTTTTCTGACTTGCGTCTTTGTTGTTTTTCTTTGCGTGGTGCAGAGGGCAGCAACCCGAAGAAATAGAGGTGTATGGTTTAATGCCCACCACTGGATCTCCAAACGCACAGAGGACGGGCGAGACAAAGTTAATGATTTCGATGCATTTGAACAACTTTTACTTCACCTAAAAGAAGCTGTATGCTGTAACGTCACCCATTTCACTGTCGCGCCTGGGCCTACTTGGGGTTTGACCTGAAGCAGTTTGATACAATCCGTACTCGTGCAACCTATCAGTCCATACTAAACTGCGCGTGCCCGTGTTGGCCGCTGCTTCATTTTTTTATCGCTCCGTCACGGGAGTGGACACTCGGCGTGTGTTAAAGGACCCACATGACACCATAGAAAGCTTTAACGGAAAACACGGCGGGGTTTTTGATGGTCAATGGACCGGAAATTCCATATGTCATGTTGGTGGACTTTCTTACTTTTTTTCTTGCCAGATAGTGGTACTTAACCTTATGGCCTTCTGAAGCCCGAACGAAGAAGACTGGCCCGCGTAGTGGCACATATTTTGCAAGATAAGGATGCAAACATCGCTTATGATCACTTAGCCTTCGGCCTTCTAAAAGCCGGATGAAAAGGAAGGACACTAGCGCAGAAGGTGAGAGTTCCCCGCTCGCGAGCACCAAACCTGATGGCTCCCAAGATGCGCACCCAAAGAGGAAAGGGGTTGGAAATACCTACTTGCGAACGACTGCGCGTTCAAACAATTTAACTGCGCATCTAGCAGTAGAATTTCCGCTAGTCTTTTTTTGGTGAAGTTTTTTTTTGGTGGAGGCTGTTCAAGTTTTCGTACGCTATCCACTAATATACGACGGTTCCATCACGTTTCCGTTGTCCCGGTTTATAAGGCGGAATATAACACCCAAATCCATGCTCAGTTAGCGTAACCAGTGTCCTTTTTTTTTCTTTCCATTGGTGCGTAGCCTGCCTAGCACCCCAAAAAAAAACATTTTGGCAGAAGAACGCAGGACGGGTTCAAGACCAATCATGGAATCTCCAAACGCGGACTTCCAAACGCAGCGGATCGCAAATCACAGATGTCCAAACGCACGGAGGACGATACAGATAAAGATGTTGATGTGATGCCATTTTGCACCTTATTTTCGTCACAGCGGACACAAGTGATTTGAATTGGCTGGTCGCCTAAGAGACGCCAAATACTGTAACCCGTAAGCATACTTGGCTCGATTTTTGACCGTGCAAACAGTCCATGTCTTTGGAGGGACCAGTCAATAGTATCCCTGCCACCTGGTCAGTCCTAGGTGTCAAAACTGCTCGTGGGGTCTCTCTCCCATGCATGTTTGTCGGGCCATTTTTTTTGACGCTCGGTCACCCACTCCCGCTGGCGCACCGGAGTTACTTTTGCGGTTCGCAAGTAACGATTAACGAGTTTTGAGGACCAAGCGGGGTCAAAATCGCAAACCATGACTCCGGCAGTCTTACGGAACTAAGCTCGCAGTGTTCTGGCGAATGTGCTCCCATTTTTTGCTCCGTCTTTTTATCGCCCCATCGCCACGATTAACACTTGTTTTTCGCACCACCGTGTGACAAGGATGGTTAGACTCAAAAAAAGTTATAGGGGAACAATGTATTTGGAATGCGAAGGAGGAAGTCGCGAGGGGTCCACAATGCAGCTCGGTTGAGCGCTTGTGTTTCAAAACCTCTTGCGCGTTTGCAATCTTAAGGTACATAGCCAAGGTTCGTTCCTCGCAGCATCTTCATCCTTTTTTGGATGTTTTGGGAAAGGTTTGTGGGGCGGGAGGGGTGTGCAACCGCAACGCATGCTCGTGAATGACTCTAAATGAGACCACGCTCTTGATATAATCAAAGAAGGGACAATTGGACTTCCATTAATCGGTGACCTATTCGTTTTGTTACTGGCACTTTGCTCCAGGCGAACCTTTGGTCGCTCGCTCGCTTGCTCGCCATTGTCGTCTGAAACTTGGGAAAACAAAATACCAAAACACTCAAATAACGACGCGTTGCCACCCTGGACCCTGGGCCACGTGACGGACCAAGCCACATTGACTCACGTCGTGTGGTTGTCATGGTGCGGAATACGTAAGCAAGACCCTGAATAAACCAATTTCCGAAATGGGTGCTGCGCCTCCCTCGAGGGCTATAAAAGGAGGCCCATCCCCCGCCATTTCTTGCTTCCTCGAAATCCGGTTCTTGTCTTTGGGCCCCAGTAGATTCCTGACATTCTCCGGCTTCTTATTGATGGTCTGGTGCGAAAGTCCTTTTCATAGGCAGCGCAATAAAACCAAGAAGAAAACCCCAAAAAAAGTGTTTGTTAGCTTCGGCTATCGGATACGCACAATTTTTGAAAATTATTGGAGTTTGGTAGCTTCGGCTATCAAAGAAGCACATTTTATTTGGGTATTACCGCTAATGGGAATAGAAATATTACTGCACAACAAAAATTGAAAATGCTCTAAAGCTTTTTCGAACGAGTTTCGAATAGGCCAAAGGCACTTTTTCAACATTATCACAAAGACGGGGGGGAGTTCTAACAACATGAGACGGGAATCTTTGCAGATGGGGTCAAAGACCGGGAGGGGGTTGTGGGAACCCTCTGAATGGTTCGTCATTCTGTTGAACTTCATTGGATTCGTATGATATGGTCAAAGACGGTTGTTGGGATATTGGTGCTGCCATCTGCTTCACGTACACGGTGCTGTTTGTTGTTGTAAACGGGAAGGCATCTCTGCAATTTGTTTCTTGCTTGCGAGAATGGGCCGGTGAAGGAGCTTTTCACTTGAGGTGGGAACGCGGACAATGGCGGAAACCAATTCCCTAGAAACTCAGAAACTCATTCAACGACCATATCAATGATACACTGCTACACATGTATTCACAAACCGCGAAGAATGCTTCCCCTTCCCACGTATTTACAGACGGCAATCCCTTGCAAAAACTCACAGTCACCTCTTGTTTTCCGATCTGATGTAGTTGGAAACTGATCTCCTCTCGACATTTGCCTAGTTGGAGACGCGGATGACGACCTTGCCTGTCGAAAGGAAGGAGTTGTTGATGAGAATATACTGGAAGGATGGTGCACAAGTAGCGCACGCACGTACCAATGTGCTTCTGAGACTTTTGGTACTTGTAAGCTTCGGGCGCTTCGTCAAAGTTGAAGACTTTGTGGACCACGGGTTTGATCTTGTGGAATTCGATGCATCTGCAAGCGATAGAGAGTGATGATGCGGAGGAGGTGCGAAATGTTTAGCAACGCGGAAACCTTCGTCATCCAGGTTCTGTGCAGTTTCCCTGATGTGGGGTACTGTAAAGCAACCTCACCTGTTCATAGCCTCAAAATCCTGTCGACTCCCCACATAAATCCCCCTAATCGTCACATGCGTCGCCAACACCATCTTCATAATCTCACCCGCGGTCGTCGCAGTCGGGCCGGCCAGGATCCACCCGACGTTGTTGATGATGCCGTTGAACCGCGCCGCGCGGATGCTGAGGGGTAGGGTGGCCCCGCCTCCGACTTCGATGACGTGGTCGACGCCGCGGTCGTTGGTGAGCTTGCGGACTTGTTTGTCCCAGGCGGGATGGTGTTTGTAGTTGATGGTGTGCGTTGCGCCGAGGGTGGAGATGTGTTTGAGTTTTTCGTCGGAGGAGCTGGTTTGGATGACTTGTGCTCCTGTTGGGTTTTCGGTGTGGAGGGGTGAGATGGGATGAGTAAGGGTCACGACGAGTTTGCGCTGACCACCAGAGTCTCCGTAGACCACACGGCCGAAATACTAATGATGCTAGAGCCAGCTCACCATTAGCGCGGGCCAGCAGTAGGGCGAATGTCGACACACCGCCTGTACCGAGGCACAAGACGTTGTCGCCAGACTTGATCCCCGGCGGAGTCATCAGTGCGTTCCTGCAATCGCCAAAGTTTCGGTGTTAAAACCGCCTATCTCTATCCACGCGCTATTCTCACACACACCGCCGTCAACCCAACCCGCCTCCCAACCCTTACCAAGCCGTAACAGCAGCACACGGCAACGTCGCCGCCTCCTCATCCGTCAAATGCTCGGGACACTTGACAAGCCCTTCCTCCATAAACAACTTGTATTCCGCCAGCACCCCGTCAACGGCACCCCCAAGAGCCGTCTTGGTATGCTCGAGCTCAATCTCCCCGCCCGTCCAGTTTTGGAAAAAGGTGCCGCAGACGCGGTCGCCTTCCTTGACGCGGGTGACGCCGTCGCCGACGGAGATGACTTGCCCGCAGCAGTCGCTGCAGGGGATGAGCGGTTCTTTGACGTCCATGGGGTAGGTTCCTGCATGGGTGGTGACATTTAGATCCTTGTCTTCTGTCCTTCCTTGGTGGCATGACCCACATCCCCACTGAAAACCGCAAAACACACCCAAACTCACCCTCAGCAATAGCGATATCACGGTAATTGAGCGACACCGCCTTGACTTTCACCAAAACTGCAAAAAAAAAAAACAACACATAAGCACTTGCCACGTTTTCAACTTCCAGACTTTTACGCACCTTCATATTTGGTAGGTTTGGGCAGTTCCGGGTACGTCAATGTCAAGTCGTCGAACCCTTTGCCGTAGTGGATGGTGTAGGCTTTGTAGGTTTGGACGTCCACCATTTTTTTGCTTGTTGTGTTTGGGTTTGGGGTTGTTTGTGTTTGTTGGAAAGGTAGGGAGTGCAAAAGTTTGGAGAGAAATCCGAGGGGTTGAAACGAAGGGACTTGGGGGTTCTTTTGGGCGGGTGCGGGTGATGTGTTGGTTCATTTTACGTGATGGGTTGGGGGGCGATGGTGGTGGGGAGATAAGAAGGGCGCGATGAAGTGAATGACAGAATTGAGACATTGTGGCATTGCCGATGGACAAATTGTGGTTGTGACAGCGTGGTCACCTCGCATCTATCATTTCCCGTCATGTTATTGGAGACGACGTGGTCGCATCGGACCTGATTCAAATTGTTCAATTTTGCTCGCGAAACATTGTCTTCCACCAACAGCAACAACAACAACAACCCAAAAAGAAGTTTGCAGCACCTCGTTTTTCATCCCACTCCCCTTCACACGAAAAGAATGGAGAAACCAAGGGAAGGCAAAACCTACGACATCTCCCCCGCAGACTTTGCCAAACTCCCCGCCAAAGCCCAACAAAAAGTCTCCTCCCGCGAACCCGACATCTTCTCCGTCGACACCCCGGACGAACAACACCAACCCCCGTCCACAGACGACCCCACCACCACCACAACCATCCCAGACGACCCGGACCTCCGCCCAACCAACATCCGCCGCCCCTCCCCC
>JADGKA010000149.1:0-34794 GCA_027604605.1 Borealophlyctis nickersoniae | reverse complement strand
AACCTGTCCACCCCCCAAACGCATCATCTACAAAACCATCGTGCGGACCGTCGTCAAAACCGTTGTCAGGATGACGCCGTGCGATCCAAACAAGGGCCCCCTGCAACGGCGCGGAGTCAAAGAGCAAGTCAGGTTGGGGACCTTTACGCATGTGGCTAATACGTCCATCCCGGAGTTGTGGCCGAAGGAGGTGCCGGGGGAGGAGGAGGAGGACAGTACGATTGAGTTGCCGTATACGGCGGATGGGGGGACGACCACTATTATGTATGGGCCGGGCACGTATACCACGTCGGGCGTGGAGGCGACGGCATGAGTGGGAATATCATTTAGCAGAGTTCGTTCGGGTTGGCCGGACACGTGGTAGTAACTCTTGTTGTACTACATGCCTTTGTTCATCCATCGAGAGGGTGCGAAAAAGCGAACTGGTAGGGCTGCACTGGGGCTGCACCGTCCTGCGGGTTTTGCTACTGGACAAAGGCAAGCACCCAGACAAACCAAGCACAAGCGCGTCCACGTAAGCTACGCAAGCCACAGACGCGCAGTCGAAACGCTCAATCAATTTCCAGCAAGAAAGTAAGGGAACCCAACCCACAAAGTACTCAAAGGAAAAGCAGACATTTGTACTGCTAGAATAAAGACCGGTTGCAAGCCCGGATGAGAAATACAGAGCACAGTACGAAATACGGAGTACGATACGCAAGTGATATCTGGGTTGCCTGTGGGTTGGTTCAACTCTACCCAGTGGCATTGCTTTTGAGAAATCCGATGATACCTTCTCGCGTAGCTTGACATCATCGAGGGAGCGTTATATAAAGGACCCATCCTGCTTCCCCCGACATTTTACCCACAAAAACCAAAGAAACAAGCAGCAACAGCAATAACAACCGTAACAATGTCTTCCAACCAATCTCAGACTTCCGCGACCAGCAGCGAAAGCAACACGCCAACAGAAATAATAACAGTAACAATGTCTTCCATCGAATATCAGACTTCTCCGACCAGCAGCGAAATCAACACAGTCGAGGCAGTCATCCGCAGCAACCTGCAACTGCAAGCGACGGATGGAGCCGGTGCGGCTGCCAAATCTGCAAATGCAAAAGAGTACGAGGACAGGATGCAAAATATTCACGATGAGGTACCGTGCTCTGTTTCTTTTCTGTGCAGGGGACTGCGGAAAAGAAACTCAAATGAATGAGCTTTTAATGAAAGGGCTGCGACTGCTATGGCACTGGCAAAGGGTGCCAATGCGGGGACCACTGCACCTGTGGGCAGACTTGATTGGAGCGGCGGTTCTTTGCAAAGAAAACTCTGCGATGTAAATAGGTTGTAACATATCGGATGCGAATATGAACATGGTGCACGTTGTAGTGGCCGCTGATTCAACCTTCAGAAAAACCATTTAAGGCCATATTAACAACTTTCCACTTCTCATTAATATTACTATTCAACCATGACTACTTTTAACACTTATTTTACTTTTGTTTTGGCCTTTCCCCTCAAGCACTCTGAAACAGTCGTATGTACATTAAAGACATCGTCGGTCCGGTATTTGATCCTACCCCCATACCCGCACATCCGAACGACAATGCCCCGGCGGCAGACTTTCAACCTTCAATACGCGCCAAATTCAAATGGAATTCCATTCAAATTAATGACTGCAAATACCGCTATCCGTCTTGTGGCACAAACTCAGTCAGCTTTGGACTATCTTATTCGCGAGCTGGAATCGGAAACGGCGCTGATAATGGCAGGGTGGCGATGGGACGTGGCTGCTGTTTAATGCTCCCATACGTTCTTCGCGTCTTCCAAACTCTGTTTTTTCCATAGAATTCTTCGGCGATGAACTCCCTCCACATTGCTTTGGTTGGTACGGTCAATAACGTCATGCTCCCAATCATGCGGTCCCTATTTTCGTCGAGGAGAGCACCACCGACTTCGACTCCCACCAATCCCACTCCCACTCCTGCCTCCTCCTGCCCCACCTCCGAGTTGCAAATAACAAGCCTGACACCACGGCCCATCATCCTGCTCATAGAAAACACTCGCAGCCAAATCCCGCCGACACCCAGCACAACAAAAATGATCCAAATGGAAAAACCTCCGTCGTTCCAACGCAATTAACACTTCCCCATCTATTCGCTGTCGGCATGCGTGGCAAGTGATCACAGTCTCCCGGTGCGATAGGCAGAATACTTAGTCGCCCAGCACAAAATATTCTTTCCCGGCAAGACCGGACCCGCACTTGTCACATGTTCGGCATGAAAGCAAATGGCACCTTCCGGAGCCACAATCCCCCCTTCCCCCCAATAACAGAACCCCCAACACAAACCTCCCGTGTAAAAAAAGACTTTACGGTATCTATGCCGCCACGGCGAAACGGCTCCAAACAAGCTCGGGATACTGCCGGGGAGCGTGATGGAATTTGAGGAGTAGCGGTTCTTTGTGTAATTAATTAAACCCAATAAAGACTATTCTCGTGGCCTTCTGGATAAAGTCCCGGCAACGCGACGCAATTCAACCTTCGCAGTACAAGGTTTCCTTTCACAATGCCCGTCTACTGTTTCCAGACGACTGACAATGTCCATGGAACGTTGGCGACATCCTCAACGCTGAATAACGACCTTGCCAAACTCGTCGCGTCCACAGTCTTCCCAGACCTCGCCCGAATCGACTTCCAATTAACGGTACAGGAGGGCGGAAATGACAAAGAACCATCCATTTTGATTACTACCACCGAAGCCGTCGACTTCAGCAAAAGGAATAAGTCGGATCCTAGCATGAATCGTGGTGGATCGGAATCGAACGACACTAGCGGCAAAGAGTCCCCCGTAACACCGGAAGAGGGAGACGGTGTGGCACAAATATCAGAGCGTCTCAAGAATATCGACTTCAGAGGGTTCCGACAAGCTTTCCAGAAGTCCTTACGGGTGATGTGCATGGTGCGAGACCGCAGTTGCATTATCACAGGAAAACCCTTGGGAAGTCAATTGGACTGTGCGTATATCTTGACGCCACCTTATGCGATAAAATGGGTATTGGTTGAGATTTGATGTGTGACTGAAAAGTTATATGTGACATTCTTTTGGGTAAAACAGAACCACATGCTACTTCAAGCGAATGCACTCCCAAGCGGCTTATGGGAGGAACTGCCCACAATAGAAAGAAAGACGGTAGTCTCGCCTGGACCCCGGCGTATGACGTGAAGAATGCATTCATGGTGGATGCGGCTTTACATAAAAGCTTTGACCGATTCGAATGGTCGATTGTAAAGATCAACCACGAGGTAACGGTGTGATTTTGCGGGTTCGGTAGATATCATTGCTTATCAAAACTCAAAACTAGTTCCAGACGTTCTCCTTTATTGATGGTGTGGTTCCCAAAACCCGTATCCTGCAACCGGCAAAACTCCCCACAGACGCATATTCAGATTACTACGTAAAACAGTTCCCGCATGAGCGAACTTTCCAGGAACACTTTTGCCAAGGGGTGGTGCGCCGCTTCCGGGCGGCTGGTGAAAACCCTGAGGACCCCTTTGGAGATTTTGAGCAGTCGGATTTAGTGGTGGAGGAAGGGAATGAAGAAGAATTTGAGCTCTTTGAGAAAGTGCCGCAGGCCAGGTCCAGCAGCAATGAAACTCTCGTAAATGAGAATTTTTAACTTTTTAATGTAGAACACATCACATTACGCATGTGATGTTTGTCCACACAGCGGCATTGGTTTTTCAGGGTTGTAATGGCCCTTCAATATTCAGAAAAACACTTAAGGCCATATAAACTACTCGTCTGCTATCCATTCAATGCCTGATGAAAAGACAAGTTGAAGTACACTCGTATGCAGGTGGTGCACTTTATATATGGTATGAAAGTGATTCAGGCGAAAATGCCCCCTTGGCCTTGAGACGACACTATGGAAACATTGCTACTTCTACGTCCAAGCACACGACTGCCCCCTGATTCCCCAACTACAGTCTTTATGAATGCTCGGACTTCAATTGATATTGAGTGTTCGCGGCCAAGCGCTGGTTCATATACTAGACCAAACAATCGAGAAGGTGCCATATTTCATCAATTGATAGTCATCAACGAATAGCGCAATATGACAAATTCTCACCTTCCAAAGCCTTTTGGGCAAACTCCTTTGCCTTATCCGGCCTCCCACACGTCCTATGCAGCATCGCGAGAACGTAGTGGACCTCGGGTGGTAACGTCACGGATTGTGAATGGCGGGTTCGGAACGTGTAGATGGCTGTGAGCATTTGATTTGCTTCCGCTTGTTGAGCTTCGTCTGAAATTTGTTTTTTCAAGATGTGAGATTCATCAACGTTATTAAATGGGAAAAGAGAAGGGACGACGCTCGTTTACCGAGAGTCTCGCTCCCGCTCATCAAAGTCTTTTTCCAGATGGCCACCACCCGGTCGAACAGCGCAGTCGCGTTGTCGATGCGATTTTGTTTTTCAAAGACGTTGCCGAGTTGGAAGTAGCCCCCTGATACTATCATCCGACCAAGTTTTTGCAGGAAGTCGACAAATAGTAGAATGAGCATCACGGTATTGATGGGTCGTTTATCTACTCAGATATCAGTCAACTCTACCTGAAATATGCTCTGGGCCTTTCGCGAGAGACGAGTAATAAATCTGCGCGTCCACACCCAAAACAAACCGATAAGCCCCAATTCCTCCCTTCATCAGCCAAAAACAAAGGCACTTTCCACCAGAAACCCACATCCAGCGCAAGCTGCTGTAACGCTTCATCAAAACTCCCCTCGCTCGAATACAACAACCCAAAGTTCCTGCACAACTGCGCTCGCACCGAGTCGGCGCACGTGGGTGCTTTTAGGACCGCCCATTTGGCGAGGGAGAGGTAGTCTTCGGCTTGGGAGTATTGTTTTAGACCTGTGGGTTCGAGGAAGGGCAGAGGGTGAGATTGCCTGATATTGGTGTCGGGCAAAAGGTAAAGGAGTAGTGTGATTACCGATGCTGGCTTCGCCAAGGAGGAGGTAAGACGGGACGAGTTCTATACTGTTTTGGCCGTACACGTCCATGGAGAAACGGAGTGCTTGGAGTGCTGCGGGAATGGCGAGGTCGTACTGGGTTTGGTAGGGACATGGAGGGTTCACCTCCAGTACGCTTCGCGCTCAGTTTCCAAATCAAAACAAGCTCACCTGCCCTTCAAAAAGCTTTTTATGCGCTTCGGTTTTCGTCAATTCCAACAGTTGAACCTATTTCCGTAATGGTAATGGGCATCAGTAAGACACCCCGTCCGCATTTGAATTTCAGATACCCCAAACCCACCTGTCGAAACCTCGTCTGCTTCTCCCTATGCGCCCTCTCCTCCTCCGATCCCAACACCGCCACGGGAGTTCTATAAATCCAGCACGCGGGTTTACTTTGATCAGAATCCACATAGGTGAACAACCCTGCCGACATTTTTTTGTACCTCAGCGGAACAAGCAACGCACAAATCTTCTCATGTATACCCCGCCAATCGATCTGTTCGTGTTCATGGTCGCTGTTGAAGTTCATGCACAAAAGTAAATCACACACACAAGTTATTCAATGCCATGTGGGAAAGATTCCGCCGATGCGGAGAGGATGATGTACCAGTAATACGTGACGCGGCATCCTTTGCATTGGATGTATCTGTTGGGAACCAGCCTGTCAATAAAACCATGCAGCAATAGAGCAAGAGGGAAGAGTATACCTACGCTGGTTTACCGCACAGCTCGCAAACGAGCTTCACACCTTGAGTTATGTGTATGTGCATAGGATCAGTCGAAGCAAATCACAAAGTATCCCAAGCCAGCCTGCTCCCCACTATCCGTCTGCTCTATCATTGAATTGGTGGATACGTTATTTACCTTTTGGGTTTGATAGCGGGTTGATACTCATTTTTGTTTTGGCGCAAGATGGGGGGTTTCTGGGATTGGGACGAAATTGGGTGTCGGACAGAAAAGTGGATACCCTCAGACTAAGGCTTGGGCTTGGGCTTGTGTGGTTACATTCGCGGTATCCAGTGGTAGGGGAAGCTCTTCCCGAGTTCATATCAAAGGAAAAAGATGTGATAGACCGCTGCGATGGAACTTCATAAATCATTTTTTGGAAGTTTACAGTATTAGTTGTTAGTATACCAGCCCACTTGCATTTTTAAGGCCGCGACGCACAAAGTATTCTGATGCAACGGACGCAGACTATGACCTCTTCATCTATTCCAACTGGCCCGGCTCGACATGGGCCTGCGCTGTCAAGACGTCTTGGCGATGCCTTTCCTCTCTCTCCCTCTCTCTTTTCACCACAGTAGCAACTTTTCAAACCCCATCTTTTTCGACCCCATCTTATTGAACATATCTTCACTTTTCTGCTGCACAAACCACCATGATTTGGGCCTTGGGCACTCTCCAGCGTGCCATTCCCGCTCTCCTCCTGATGGGCGTGATTCTATCCCTCCAAGCGTTCGCACTCCCCCACGAGCACCCCGTCTCTTCCACGACCGACACCTTCCACATCCCGTCTCCTCGTTGCGCCCATGACCTCTCCCTCGACCCCACCCGCTTCACGCACCCCGCCACGTCCTTTGCCCGATCCATCGTGATGTATGACGAGGAACCACCCATGTCTCGTTTAGAACGCCGTCAAGACCCACCTTCAAACGTGCCGGTGACCGACACGTGGGACGGAATCCGCATCTTCTTTGATAATCGGTACTTGGAGGAGGACGTCAACGCTCCTGGTGCGAAGGATGGAATCAATGCCACGGAGGTGAAGGGTGTTATTCAGCAGTTGTTGCCGGTTGGGCAAGAGTGGTTCCGCAACGTTGTGAATGTTAAGCAGGTGAGACGTCGAAGATTGGGGCGGTTGAAGTGGTTGGGTGTTGGATACCCGATTTGATGCCTGACCGCTTTGCGACAACCCCTAGGTCCAAGGCAATCTCACCATTGCAAGGAGTTGGTGTCAAGCCTACGATTCCAACGGCGTTTGCACCTCGGCCGATACCAAGACCGTCGAATCGTGCGGGGACGTCGTCATTCCCAGTGACCATCTTGCCAACTTTACGGTTTGCAACGACGCTCAAGTAGGGTTTTCCACTTGTTCTACACATTTCTTAACTTGATGCTCACATACACTGACACTGATACCCGCTTCCACAGTGCACAATCTACCGAGCAGGTCCTGGCGTTTCCGCCGATCTCATCATGTACACATCCTACAAGAACACGTCCCTTTGTTCACCCAACAACACCGGCCTCCCGAGTCAAGAAAGCGTCTTTGCACACGCATCGTTTTGCAGATTGGACCAAAATGACCGGCCTATTGCTGGGTCCATCAACTTTTGCCCGGGACAAATCGCCAACACGACGGTAGAATGGGACGTGAACAATCAGGTATATATAAAACACTGTTTCTCTGTCACAGGCTTGTAAACTCGGGTCTTGCTAACGGCTCACAAACCCAGATCTCCTCCTTGCTCCATGAACTGAGCCACGTCATGGCCTTTTCCCGCTCCCTCTTTCCGTTCTTCCGATACCCCGATGGGTCGCCGCGGACGCCGCGAGACGACGCCAACCTTCCACCCCTGGACAACAACAACGAGTTTGTCGCATCCAACATTTCTACCCTGCGGTATTTCGAAGAGCGAGGAACAAGAGTGGCTAAACTTGTCTTAAACGAGACTCTGACTAAAGCCCGAGAGCACTTTGGATGTGCGGATTTGAACGGCGTTGAGCTTGGTAAGGTGCTCTTGATTTATGGGGTTGGCTGTTCGGATACCTTCCGGATACCCTTCTAACATTCCCATCCAGAATCGCAAGGCGGCCCAACGATTGCCGGATCCCACTTGGAGAAGCGAGTGTTTGGTTACGACTACATGACCGGTCAAGGCATCCCCGGCATCGAGCCGGACTTCACTCCCGTATCCCTTTCCGTGTTTGAGGCTTCCGGGTGGTACACTGTCAACTACGACTACACGACCGAGTCAGCGTGGGGGAACGGGAAGGGTTGCTCCTTTGCTGTTGATAAGTGTTTGACGACATCCAAAGGGTCCAAAGCCGTCACGACCTCGGATGATTCCTCATTTTGCAACGGGACCGTTGCGAGGAGGTGTACGGTCGGGAGACTGGCGAAGGGATCTTGCGTGCTGACGGGTCCTCGCGATAATGTTACGGTGCCGCCTGAGTATCGATGGTTCAATGCTTCGCTGCCGGTGACGAGTAAATGGACTGGAGGCAGTGTTCCGTTGATGGTAAGGAGTCATAACTTTTTGCTTGTAAAATTGCAAACGCGCGTCAAAAAAAGCATGGACGCTGATGGTTTTGAAAACGTTCTAGGACTTTTGCCCAATCTACACTCCAACCGGTGTCTTCCACAAACCACCTTCACCCAACGCAGACTGTCGCTTCCCCATGAACTCCCTATTTGCTGCGTGGGATCCGATAGAAACATGGGGCGAAATCTACTCCCCTTCGTCTCGTTGCGTGGACTCGACGGCGCTGAAAAACGGTTACGTTCCCCTCAAGACCACATACCCTGCTTGCTACCCTGTCCGATGCCGCCCTGGAACCGCAAACGTCAGCGTCGAATACGACCTGTTGGTTGGCGTACAGTGGGTCGATTGCGGTGAAGGAGGGGAGGTTGCGGATGCACCCGGAGGGTATAGCGGGACGGTTACGTGTCCACCCGCGTCGGAAGTCTGCCCCAATGATATAGTAGCTGGAGGTAGCGGTGGAAAACCCTGTCCCGGCGGATGTAGCGGACGGGGCCGGTGTCTTCCAGATGGACAATGTGCTTGCAAGCCGGGATGGGGTGGAGAGGACTGTTCATCCGTAGCGTATGCGATTCAAACGGTTGATTATACCAATGCGACAACGACAACGACCACCACCACCACCACTACCACTACCACGACATCGTCTGGACCATCTCCATCCTCCGAGCCGCCTTTCCGGTGCGGACGTGATACGGGACTGAGCTGCGAGAATGATCTCTGCTGCTCTCAATTTGGATGGTCAGTACCAGTACCATCACCCCCCCTTCCATTTGATTATACGTTCTGGATTCGCACGCTGGCTCACACACCACTTCTCTTCCTTCCAAAGGTGCGGCACATCGGTCGCATACTGCGGCTTCGGTTGC
This sequence comes from Borealophlyctis nickersoniae, assembly GCA_027604605.1. Classification (NCBI taxonomy): domain Eukaryota; kingdom Fungi; phylum Chytridiomycota; class Chytridiomycetes; order Rhizophlyctidales; family Borealophlyctidaceae; genus Borealophlyctis; species Borealophlyctis nickersoniae. The sequence goes on along the minus strand of JADGKA010000149.1, from coordinate 25,670 downwards.
CAACGCGGGTTCGGCCAATGCTTCACCAAACCGCGACCCTCCCCCATCCTCCCACCCACATCCGTCTCCCCGATTCCGTCACTCGGTGGCCAGCCGTCCCCTGTCACCACCACCACCCAATCCGTCCAACCTGCGCCATCGTCCGCGCGGCCTAGACCATCCAAAACAACCACTTCTCCAAAACCTTCGGTGCCTGTTCAGACTGGAATGGGTCGCTGTGGGGCGGCCTTCAATGTTGCTTGTGGTGGAGGAAGGTGTTGCTCTGAATTTGGATGGTGAGTCTAATGGGAGTTAGAGAGCAAACGTGTTGGAAATACGCCGCTGCTCAGGAAAAAAACTCATGCGGATATGTTTTAACACAGGTGCGGAGCTGATCCGGCACACTGCGGGGATGGGTGCCAACCAGGTTGGGGCTTTTGCGGCATTGCCTCCTCCCAATCGTCCACCTCTTCGACCACGACAAGCACCGTGACCACCACAGCCACGACCACAACCACCAGCGCTTCTGCTTCGCCAACGGCTACCTCCGAGGGGAGGTGCGGTGCAGCGTACGGCAGTTTACGTTGCGCAAAAGGGAGATGCTGCTCCATTTATGGATGGTGAGTTATTTTCATACGACTTTGCAATTCTGGTACGTAACTACAAGCGACCTTCTAAACATAAACTGGTTCAAGGTGCGGAACGGGCCTCGAATACTGCGGTACGGGATGCCAGAGGCGATGGGGTGACTGCAACACTCCTCCATCGTCCACAACATCCCAAACCACAAAAAGCACGACAACTACGCAGTCCTCCACCACGACTCTGGAAAGCACGTCAACGGAAACAACCACAACCATCGATTGGACCTTCATTCCCTTGACCACAACAACGAGCGAGGCGTCTTCCACCACCATGGAGATGTCATCCTCCTCAACGACGGACCACTCGACCTCAGATTCATCCTGGAGCGTCATTATCTCAACGACAAGACCTACATCAACAACGCGTACTTCCCCGTCCGCAATTCCCAGTTTCTCTATCGGCCGGTGCGGGAAATCCGCAGGCGGCGCTGTATGCTTATCCGGATGGTGCTGTTCCGCTGAGGGGTGGTGAGTTATTCTTTAAACCTTGAAATCCCTTTCTTTACCTTGTGGTCTGCGTTTTATTCAGTCTGGTTTCTTTCACACAAAACAAAACTAGGTGTGGGATGCTCCCTGATTTCTGCGGGACTGGATGTCAAAGGGAGTTTGGGACTTGCGATAACGTAACCGTGACTACCTCTGGAAACGACGAAACGACGACGATGGCCGAGTCCACCACCACGGTTAATGTTGTTGAGAGCACGGTCGAATCTACCACGCTATCACAGACAACCGCCACCACGTCGAGCATCAGTTCAACCACGCTGGATGAAACCACACAGACGTCTACAACCACCATCGAAACATTAAGCACAACCTGGCTCTCCGAACCGTCACCTCGTACAAGTACAACCTCGATTTCCTTCATCGTCCAACCAATAACCGTCCCGCTCCTGACCGACCTGGGCCCATCCACCGAAACCGCTACGGACACTGTTTCCGCCAGCGACGCATCGTCGTCGTCGTCCGCAACATCGACAGATGGTCGCCGTCCAGCAGCACCATCCATTGTCCCGCATCGAAACCTCCGCAGAAATGCGCTGCAGCCTCCCGCATCCCGCATCAAACCACCGACAAACTGCGACAACCGGCCGTGCTGGTTGGTGGCGCCGCCGCCGGTCACTGACTCTGCGGCCACGGCGGTAGAGACTGAAGTGACGACTGGCACGGCCTTCACCACCGCCAACACCACCACCACCACCACCGCCATGCAAACCACGGTGGATCCGGTATTGGAGTCGTTCCAAATGCCGAAACCGTTTTGGCCGCGACAAGTGGAAGGGAAGAGGAGGAGGAAGAGGAGTGTCGGGTAAAGACGCTTGAAGAGCGGACAAAATTTGTCGGATCGACGGGAACCGCGGATCAATACCGTACCGACGATGTCTTTAATGTACATACGACTGTTTTCAGAGTGCTTGAGAGGAAAGGGCAAAACAAAAAATGTAAAATAAGTGTTATAAGTAGTCATGGTTGAGTAGTAATAATAATAAGAATTGAACTTGGTCTTCTGTGGACGAATTTGTTTGGCAACCCGATGGATGAAAGAACGACTGACATCTACACCGCAGATTGTTTGGTCCCCTCCCGCGGATTGCGGCATCTTGTTTCAATTATTGGAAGGACATCAATCCATGTTGCGCTTGACTGGCAAACAGCACACAGACGCTACTAAATCCTTGATGACATTTATTCATTTGTTCATCCGAAATATTTACTCCAATACCATTGCAAGTCCCCAATATCAACTACTCCACTCGCCGTCAGCAACACCGCAAACATACATACAATCGCAGCTGCGACGAGCATATCCTTGAAGGCGGACATCGCCACGTTGCCTCCCGCCGCCCGTACATTACTGTCTATGCTCCGCCCACCGTTGTTCCCTTTGCTCTTCTTGGAGAACTTCTTCCCATCAATCACTCTTCCTCCATTGATTTCTGCATCGTCGGATCCATTGCCCTCCCTCAAACTCCCATAAACACCCTCCAAAAATTCCAAAAACTTTGCTTCGTCATCGCCTGTATACCAAACAGCCTTATCCTTCTCGGCATCCACAACCACCTCTTCAAACCACCGCTTCCCCTTATCTCCATCGACGATCGCAGCCCAAATTGAGAGAAAATCTACCACCGTCTTGCGGTCACGGGAAACTAGAGCACAATATGTTCGGTGCTGCGCAATGTATTGGTACAGAGATGACGAGGTGAACGTTCCTGGGTTGGCATGGAACGTCCAAACCATGCTCCATTCCGTACTCGGCATGGATTGTGTAAAGAGGGTGCGGAAGATTGCGAGGGTGATGAGTGGGATGGAAGGAAGAATGTACGATGCTGCGGTGTCGGGCGGAACCTCCTGGAAAAATGACATTAGAAACAACAACCCGGGACAAGGAAGTCGAATCCTCCAACACCAACCTTGTCAACGAGGAAGTCTTTCAACGACGACTCTGCGTCCACTGGCACCATCCCTTGCTTAAATGAGGGATATACCACTCGCATACTCTTCTCTGTAATTCGTTGCACAGCATGTAGCCCGAGGTGCGGGCCAATATCCAATGTCTGATCGTCCAAAGACCAATAATTCACGCTCCTTCGATTCTTTGAGAACCATTCGGGCACATCCCAAGAGTTATGTCTCAATTCCATCATCATCCCCATTAATCGTTTATCAAATCCTCCTCCACGCCCAGAAGTTTTCTCTGCTCGTCGAGCCGCTTCCATATAGCATTTTTTCAGATCCGCGTCATCAGGATCATATTCCAACCCGGATTGGAATGCCGCTGCCGCGTCCCGAAACCGCTGCTGCTTCATTGCTACCATTCCTATTGGGATGTCGGTCATAAAATCGCCAGAGATATCTCAATAACGACAAGGTTTTTCGGTTCCATCATATACACACCTTTACGGTACCACCCCTTACTCCATTCCGGCTTCGCCGCTACACACCGCTCCGCCATCTCCTCCGCCTCCTCGAGTCTTCCCAACTTGATCAACACCTGCGTAGCATTCGACAGTACCACCTCTGCGACGGGATTTTCCTTCAGGGCTTCTTCATACTTCTCCAACGCCCCCTGCAGATCACCAGCACGGTAAAGTTCATTCCCTTCCTCTTTTAATTCGACACTGCGCTCAAGGTTAGCGGCCGAGGCTTGGAGAAGCTGACTGGCCAAAGTTTTGTACGAGGCAGATTCTGACGCATTGCCTAGCTTTTCGTGGACTTTCTCACATACATCAATTATGGGAAGGGACATCCAACGGACAAGGATCCCGGCCAATGACATTTCTACCTACTTTTCACTAACCGGACCTGTTATAATGCCGGACACCAAGTGGTGTTCAGTTCCAGTGCACTCTGGCGAATGAAGAGGGAGCAAATGACACGCACCGCGGCCGCAACGTGCGTACTGTAGCACCCCGGCACTAGCTCCTCATTCGTTTTTACATCTTCCTCCTTCAATATTCTCTCCGCATCCTCCTTCGCCTTTTCAAATTGCTTCAACTCGAGGTAGCAGGTGCATCGCGACAAGAGGCATAATGCTGGATTTGCATCGGGAGGAAGCAGGGAGAGGAAAGCTGTGAAGTGGGTTGCTGCTAGGGCGTAGTCTTTATGTTGTACCGCCTTCTGAGCATCGTAGAGGTGGGTTTGGGGGGATTTGGATGACATTTGATCTCTTCTCCAACGCATTCGCGGTTGTGGAAGGGTATCCAACTTGCGGGTGCTGCGCGAAACCGGTGGTAAAATCGCTCACATTAACCCAGGAAAACAAACAAATTATTCCCAAGGATCTTCGCTTCTAAAATTTTAAGAGCATGATGTCCGTCGAATTGGAAGTGCCAAAATACCTGAAAACCCGAGAAAGAGGTCTCGAAAAACTTTATCATAAGATACAACATGTTCTCGAAAAGCAGCTGCAAGATCCATCCGATCGTTCTGCAAGGTCGTCCACCGCCAACCGCAAGACACGACAGCGGAGCAGGACGGTAAACGATCCGGTTTCCGTGCCGCGTATTGACCTCATCGACGATGCCGCAATTGACCAGCGACCGCGCATTCGGCAATCGGCAAGTCAGAAACCGTTTGAAGACCAGGGCAATGAAACGGTGCTGGATTTGTCGGAGGTTGCCAGCAGATTGGTTTGCCAGAAGGGGGAAGGTGAAGGGGTGAAGATTCATTCACGGCAATTACGGCGGAGCGTATCGGAATCGTACGACCGGCTGGACTCGCACAAACCAGCGTTGATGTTGGGAAAAACGAACAGCGGAGTGTTTGACTCCAATGGTGCGCCTGCACTACCAACACTACAACGCCGTCCACGCGTCAATAGTATGAAACAGGCAAAGACATTCACTTCTCGGCGGATGGACCCGCCTGACGTAGGGGAGGAAGACTGTCCGGGGAAGGAGGGGAAGGCGAAAGCACGACGGCTGGACCGGTCACCCCCGAGAGACCTATCTCGTATGCTTGGCGATGTTGCCGTGCTGAAGGGCTTGGATGCCAGTGGCGTCTCAACAATCCTTGTTTCTGATGATGGTTTACTGCCGTTGTCTCCTAGCGAGCAAACATTAATAGCTTCGCAAGACTTTATGGGACGGTCGGGTGATTTGATGGGAGGATCTGGTACTCTTGCAAAGAAAAGCTCACCAAAGACGTTGCCCAGACGAAACACTGCGGAGTCAACCAACAATTCAATAGGTCTCTCCGGGAATCTAGTACAAGGACCCGGTGACTCGAGCTCTCCTCCTCTCGTGACGCAGCAAAGCAAAAGCGGCACATTGCGCAGGCGCAACACGTTACAACTAATTAATACAGCAGAACAATCGAGTGGTTTGTCGACTCCACCTGCTGCGCGCAGACCGTCGCACCGCAAATGCGATCCAGAATTCAACCAAGACATTGACACCTCCGATCATCCTCTCAAGAGTGAATTCTTCCCGCCAGATCCACCACCGGACTCGGTGGGCGAAACTCGTGCTGGCCTTCGAAGACGGAGCACCCTCGCGGCTCTCGAGTTGGTCCGGGCAAAGACCAGCAAAACGGGTGGGCGCCAAGGACTGATGCGGAACAAAACATTCGGTGGTGGATCCGCTCCCGAACGACCTGTGGAACGCTTGCGACGGGCGTTGTACATGGACGCGCTGGATGGTGGCGGTAGGGATAGCGCAACTCGGCGGACTGCGCGGGAAGGCTTGGAAGGGCCAAATGATGAGGCGCATACGGTGTCCCAAACGATACGAAAAGTCCTTGCTCTGCCTCCAACGTCACGCACATCTGAAGATGTTGATACATTATACGAGTATCTCTGCAAGTTGAAATCACTGCGTTCGTACGACCCAACCACGGTTCGCGAAATCTGTGCAGTGGTGCACCATAATCGGTTTGGACCAAACCGGGTGGTGGTCAAGGATGGACATGAAGCGTGGGCGGTGTATATTATTTTGCAAGGAAGAGTGGCTGTAACACATTGGGATTCGCCGTGGGGGGAGTTGACGGACGGAGACCAATTTGGGGCGAACGAAGTATCGGGGGGCGATGGGAAACGGCATGCGACGATCGTGTGTAGGCGGCTCACGCATTTTCTCCGAATTGATAAAGACGACTGGATAGCCATTATGGAGCGCAAGGAAGAGAGAGACAGAGCGAGGAAGATTGATGCGCTGGCAGATATTGAGTTGATCAAAACGTTCAACGTGCCACTGGCCAAATTGCTTCCGTTGGTCTTTGAAGTTGTATTCCGCAAGGACGAGGTATTGACGGAATTCACAGCCATTCTCCGCATCTCAATAGACATTTCGCTCACCCTACCACCCCCACAGGTTCTCAGTGCAGAGGGGTCTCCAGCAGACTGCATATACTTCATACAATCAGGCACTTGCCGCGTCATCAAAGCCGTGGACCAAAAACACTCCCAAGGATCCGTCAGTAACCACCTCCTGATTATCGGGACACTAGAACCAGGTTCTTATTTGGGCGAAGGCGACGTGACGCGAGTGGAAAGTAAGCGGGACGTCCTGCGCGATGACACACAAACCGGCTGGCAACGCCCCGTTAGCGTCGTTGCAAACAATCAAGTCGCGTGTTGCGCAGTGACAAAGGTGCCGCAAAGCATGTTTACCTTTATCTACTTCACACGAAAGCTAACCCTGCAAAAAATCAAAATAACCCAATCTAATGGAATTAAAAGCTTAACTTCCTCCGATTCGCGACCGACCGTACTTTCTCAATCATGCGCGACCGCATGCGCGGCATGAACGAAACGATCGACAAACTTGCCGAATCTTTGTTCCATGAGTCGCAATGGGCGCATTACAAAAATAAAGTCATTGGAGAAATGGCAGCTGGTCGAAGTTGACATGGCAATTGACAGAAAGGCAATTTGTCATGTAGATAACATAGAGTGAAGGGTAATTTTCATTTAGATACCATCTCGGAAAAAGCTATTTGTTTTTTCGATACTATTCCATATTTGGTGTGTATAAATTGTGTAGGCACGGGAAATTGGGACTCTCGAGCATTTAATATATTCTCCCATGGAAGATCAAGACACAAACTTTGGACAGAAGGAAATTCCCGAATATCATCGTCGCATAAGGTGTCTCTCCAGGGAGCTTCCCAAAAAATTCATATTAACATTATTGACAAATTAAACCCCATCTCATATTTGACCTTTGTAATTCATTCAACGGTTTAAGCACACAGTCCCAACGTTCTGTCCAACTCGCAGCTACTTATGACGGTAAAAATCAACAGTATGTGCATTGCGTTCCCGGCGGTTCAACGACAAGAACACGGCAAATTCTCGCTTGTGATCTTTTTGCACCTTTACAACAGCGGTAGTCTGGCGCATGGCTAGCGTTAGACAAGTGAAGGAGCCAACATCATTGTAATCAGCCATTCTGCATACCGTTTCTTCTTCCGCAATTGGACGCGGCCGATCAGTAACGAGCGAAAGGTCGACCAGTACGTCTGGTTCTTCAACATCCACAATAGGTGCCAGGTCGATTTGGTCCACCTGAATAACCAAAGGAACCGAGGATTTAAACATCTAGGAAACCATGGAAACAGGGAGAGAAGGTTGGTATCCTCACTTTCAGATTTGCATAATCTAAAACCTCGTGCACAATGGGGTCATCCGGCGGTGATGGAAGTCTTTGGAACTCTTCTGTCTTGATGCTCAAAAACTACACCAACGTGTTTGTGCCATGATGAGAGACGACAGTGAGAACATACTTCAGTCAGGAAGTCAAAGATTTAGCTTACCTTTTCGACCAACTTTTCTACCAGCTCCGTCTTTGGAGACTCGGGAGCAACTCTAACGCCATTTATTTCAGCAAGTAGTTCCGCACGTTTTTTGTCGCTCTCACGCTGATGTGTTAACTCGGCATCTCCGGTGCCCAGAAGAGGTTCCGAGGAGACCACTGACTGTCTCGGCGCAGTCACTGGAGCAGGGGCATGTTGAGAGGCCGGAACGGTGGGCTTTGATGGGAGTGAAGACTGAGACTCGGCCGGAGCGAGTGGTGGTGAAGGAGCTACTACTGGAATTGTGGGGGGTTCCGAGCTGCTGACTGGGGGAACGGATGGATCAGGTTCCACCTCGCCGACGTCTTCGTCGTCTGATATCACCGCCCGAATAGCGACAGTGTCAGGTAACGGCATTGGACTGGGTATATTGATTACTCCCGCACTTGGCGTTCTCGGTTGGAGTGTTACATGCTCCGCTGAGGCGCTGGTCGCGGTTTGTACGGGCGGAGTCTCAGTTCCAGCCGATGTTCCAATGGGAGGCAGTGGTGTTGAGATCACGCTCTCTGAAGGCGGCTCTGCCGGCTTAGGTTCTACTACAGGAGAGGGGTTTGGGGATTCTTGGGTGATGGATGGCGTTTCATTTGCTGGCGTGGATGAGTGGGTGGATGGTTGAGAGGGTTGTGCAGACGGAGCCTTATCAGCTTCTGCTGACTCTGCCTTTGCCAAAATGGGCGGTACTGGCCCCAGCGTGGGCAAATATGAAGCCTCAGTACTCCCGCCTGGAGGATGGCTGGGCGCTTCGCCGGCGACGGCAAGGGTTACGACCGGCGCCGTGAGTTCGTTCAACAGCCGAGAGGACACCGTGCTCCAAGCCTCACCCGTTTCCGATTGGGCGCACACATACAGAGTGCTAAGAATATCAGCCATATGGACGTCGAACTGGTATCGCTTGCTCATCTTTTTCAACCAGCTGTCAAGGTCGCCAAATTGGATTTCACGGCCAAAAGGCCCGAGTGATTGAAGCTAAGTTGTACATATATTAACATTATAAACTTCTGCGGAGTAAACTCATCGGGATATCAACTCACCACTGGGAGGTCTTCACCTCTAAGGATCCTTTTGCTTCTTTCGGTGAGGAAAATTTTCACCCCGACTCCTGCGTGAGGTTGCAAGATACCCATTCAGCTGGTTTACCGACCGAAGATAACAAATTATCCGAGCTAACCTTCAAAAGGGACAGTATACGTCCTCTCTTTCGTGGCCACGGTCATCTGGCCCGCGAAAGCTCCGACGCACTTTGCCGTCACTCCAACAAGGCGGCGGTCGCTCTGGTTTGGTTTGATAATCACAGAGTCGGGCAGTACCAACTCACATTCTCCACTAGTAACTTCCGCATGAGGGAAGTCGAGGAAGAGTGTCACATCACCGTTGTTGGCAAAGCTGAGAACGTGATATACACGCAAATCAAATGGACAGCGTCCTGTATGAGGACATCGGTTGGGCTGAGTGCGCAGGAAGAAGATTATACAAAAGGGAATCATCAACTTACCAAGCTGTAACACTGGAGGAATAATATCTAATTTCATCATTCCGCCAATTCCAATCACAACAACCTCTTTGTAATTTATTCCCTTGCATTCAATGATGAATGTGTTGGCGAACCTCCCGACTCCAGTCGGCCTGAAGAAGACATCTACGTCCAATGTATCCTTTGGCTCGAGGGTCCCCTGACTGATCGAGACGGCATAGCTCGACTCCCGCACAGGAGGAATATTGAAATTGATGGGCACTTTGCCTTTATTGGTAAGATTGAAGGTTTCCTTGTACGTGTGATTGACTGCACAGACACCAAAATCGAGGTACATATTTTTGACAGCAAGCTCCGGGAAAGCTGCCTTTCCCCTCACCACAATATTGAATGTCCCAATGTTGGTCACCATGCTAATCTGAGTGCGCAGTTCGTAGCCACCAGATGGATTCCATGAGATAACAATCGTGCCAGTATCGCCACCCTCCACTCGTCCGCTCGAAGGTGCCACTTTGAGGGGGTAAGCGCTTTTGACCGTATATTCCAATGGATACCGGCCATAATTGGTGAAGGACAGAGGCTTGCTGGTGGAGTCGAGAACAGGACAAATTCCCATGTTGAGCAAATTAAACTCGTCTGCATGAAGGATGGCCTCTTCACATTGTCCTTTCACTTTGATATAATATACATTGTCGATCAAATCTGTTCGAACTGCCAGTCGTTCCTCGAAACGACAGACCTCGTGCTTGGTGTGAGTGACGGTTATTTCGGTTGAGCGTCCTGGCTGCAGTAAGCCCTTCGCCGGAGACACGTGAAACATGGATGGTTTCATCACGTCTCGAACACTGTAGCTGGTACGAACGGTGCCCACATTTCGCATAGTCAGCTGTACGCTTGGACGACTTGATCGTTCAAACATCCCAAAGTCTAGTTCTTCTGAACTGAATTCGAGGATGGCCGTGCCCGCGTGTAAGAGCAACGGGACTTTATGTGTGCTGTACGGAGATGAGATGGTGAGGACGACCGTACTCCTAGTTTCTCGGGAGGGTGTATACGCAATAATGACATGGCTCTCAGTGTAGGGGTTTATCACAAGTGACGGCGGGATAAACTCAATGTCAGCAAACTCCTTTTCGAGCTTGAATGTGACGGGGTAATTGACATCTCCGACATTTTTCAGTCCAAGCTTTTGCTCATATGAGTTGCCAATAAGACACTCTGCAAATTCGAGGGCTACTTTCGAGACAATGAGAACGGCTTCTCGGCCAAGTCCAATAAGCTCGATATCCCACGCTTCAGTATTTGTCCCTATGGTTAGGCGACCTGGGGGAGGGCTTTCTTCGTGAGGATTGAATACTATGGGGAGATTGTACGACTTCCCAGGGAACAACGATACTCTCGAAGTGGGCCAGTCTATGCCCCTGAAGAAAGTATCGGTTTCGAACAGCTCAAATCGAGTCAGGTGAAGGAAGGCATTCCCCTCGTTTGCGATTGGTAAGAAAGACACTGTGTCTTTCCCGATCATACAATGGCCAAAGTCGAATCGGCGATATTTAGAAAGCGACGACTTGGCGTATCCGCCACCACCGTAAAACTTCAGCTTGATCGGCTGTGAGACATCAGGTTCAAATATAACATCGGCGGTCTGGAGTGACTCATCCACGGGCTTCAGATTGAAGGCGAGAGTTACGCTTTCCCCGACTCGGAGGGCGCCTTTGGCTGGTACCACCGTTAGGGCCGAATTTGGATTAACAATGCGGAAGTTTATATCTTTGTGACCAACGTTCGTGAATGTACGAGTCAAAGTCTCCGTTTCTCCTAACGGTTGTCGGTGGAAGTTGAGCATGCGAGTGTCATCGCAGACGATATTTACGGCCTTCGGGGTAGCTGTTAATGGTATCTCATGCGGGGGAGTATTGGTAACGCTCGGTTTGACAACAAGAGTCGCCAAAAATGTGTCCTCAGTGGACAAATTTACTTCAACTGTCAAAATAGTTTCTCCATAACTAGGAAGCAAAGAGGTCGCTGGCTCCACTTTTATGTACGGTTTCGTGGTCGGCATTGACTGGCTGGTCATTTGCGTATTTGTGATCAGATGGAAAAACATTTGGCGGCGTTTGAAATGGGCAGAGTAATGCGCTGGAACTCCCTTTCGTTGTAGGATTGAGGAAGAGCTTTGACCGCTCCGAAGTCTTTCCGGTGGTTTGTCTGCGCTTCCGCCAGCATCAGCACCTCCAATTGACGCGTTGCTGGCATGTAGCCCACTTGAGCTGAGGCTACCAACAGCGACGGCGGAAGAATCTCTGGCATCTCGTTGCATCGCACTGCGGATTTTGCTCAAAGTTGAGCCCCATAATTTACTCAGTGCTGTACCAGCGGACGTCTCATCAAGTAGCTCAGCTTTTCTTATCATGAGCTGAATGAGTCGCCATCGATCAGCAGCTGTCAAAGTCGTTGTGGATCCATCGGCTTCCCCACGGTCCTTCAGGAGCTGTTGTTTCGCCCACCCAGACCTGGGATCGAGCGCCGAGTACGACTCGGTCAGCCGCACCATGGAAGCTGCTGGCTCACTTGAATGCCCCACCACAAGCCATTCGGCGGTCAATGTTGCCGGTATGGAGCCTCCGTTAACAATCGTGATTTTGCGGGTATATGTAAAGTTGCTCGAAATGTCCCCAAAGCTGAGATCTCCTCTATGAGAGACTTGGATGGTTCCTCCCTTCCCTCGCATTGAGATGACATAGCTCCCGCATTCGGATTTGATGTTGATGTTACCAGCAGATGTTGTAGGTGACTTAGCAACAAACCTCACTGCAAACTCCAGACCCATCTGAGGAGGTAAAGCAATTTTGATATTCGGATACCAATTCCAGGCAGGCTTTTTGTTTGGTGATTTCGGAACCACCCCTGATTTTGGAGGTTGAGCTGGGAACGGATCTCCAAGTGGAGTCATAACGTATTCGTCATTATCAATCTCTGCCTGAACGGTTATCTCAACCATGCCCACGTTGAAGACAAAGAAATGCTTTTCCGAAGAGCTATTGAATGGCACCATGCCAAAGTCTAGTCCATTGAGGGCCATGTCTTTCTCTTCTACATACGCAACTTCCAGTTTGCCAATTCCTCCACTCCCCACCACCTGCAGTCGAAGCGGCTCCCTCTCCCACAGAACCTTGAAAACAGTTTGGAACTTGTTGTCTGAAGTGGGTCGGAAGTAGAGCTTGAGAGGAACAGAGGAATCCGGTTCGATAAAACCGCGAAGAGGACGCACATCGAATTCTCTGATGCCGATGGGTTGAACCAAAAAATCAACTCCAAAAGGTCCTTCATTCACCAATTGCAGCATCTGAACATATTCGGAATTGATAGGATGGACCCCCAAATCAATAGTTTGAGTTTGGCCGAGACCTCCCAATGGTTCGTTTGAGGGACCATAAAGTGACAGCTTGGCCAGAGCAGCACGCCCGCGTATGTCAATATCTTCATACTGATCTCCAAAGAATACACGTAGTCTAGTGCCCACAAGGTCTTCCATCATGGGAGCGTACTCAATGATAAGGTCAGTCTCCGCATGAGGTTTGCAGTATCCATCCGCATTTACAAGAGTGAACCCTTGGGATGCAAGATCAAGAACCCACTTTGGGGGCAAGGGCACCAACTCTTCTACTTCATGTCCCGGAGAAGTCTGATCATCTTCCTTTTTGACGGGGGACGGGGGACGACTTTGCTTGGGTTGATGAAGAATTTCATCGTCGTAAATCGCCCAGTTGTGGTCTCGGGGTTCAGGTCTGACGTGGTACCGCACCCCCAAGTTACCGGTATTTGACACAGTGATGGTCTTCCTAAAGGTGCGCTTCAATCGACAAACTCCGAAATCAAGCATTTTAAGCGGGGACTGTATGGTCAGAATTGCTCGCCCACCAATCCCTTTGATTACAGAAGTGGAGGTTCTGAATTCGTAGTTGAGGGTAAACCGGTATTCGTACTCCGCCAGCATGGCTGGCACAAACGAAATAGTCACCGTGACTGTTTCTCCCACGGGCAGCGTCCCCTTTTCAGGATCGACGGTTAAGACGGGTCTCTTCGGAGTTAAGGGTTTCGCACCTTCTTGTGCTTGTATCGTCTTGAGAGGCTCCAAGGTCATTGAATATGCAAGGCTGATGTTACCGTCATTCTTCATCGTGAAGGTTTTCTTGAAAAGGCCGTTCACTGAACACACTCCCAGATCCAAGTCTTCCATAATATTGGGAGGATCCAAGGTGAGTTTGGGCACTCCGACTGAGCCCTTCAGAGCTACCATGAAGTAATCGCCTCTGCTGTCGGAGGAGCGCAAGAAGACCTTGATATCCAACAATTCCACAACTTGAGGAGTATATATCAAGTTGATATCTTTGGTAACGTGGGGTCCAAGAACGACGGGACCATTCTCTGCACCCTCCAATCTGATCCCCGGATGGTGACAACTGAACACAATGTGTGCGTCGGCAGCGCCTTTGTTTTGCACACGAATTGGGCGCACGTTCGGGGTCATGAATAGTGCCGTGCCAAAATCCACAGTACGAGCAAGCACGACCAACTCTGGGTAGCTCCCCATGCCTTTGAGACTAACTTGAACCGGTTCGAGGCCGTATCCTTCCGCAGAGTGCGGAAGAATGCGGAGATAGGCGCTAAGCTGCCCAACTTGCTTTGGCACAAATTTAACCACCACCTCCACCGCCCCATCCCCCTCCAGCAATCCTTGTTCCGGATCAGCGGAGAACTGGGTATCGCTACACTCCACAAAGTATTTCAGCGGAAGGATGCCCCTATTTCTGACTTTGAGCTTATACGATTTTTTCGCACCGACACGCAAAATACCGAAATCAAGGGCGTCCAAGTCCACCAACAACTTGCTGGACGCCCCAATCCCATGAATGACAATTGCAGCTTCTGCAAAATCTTCGGTGCGCAACTTCATGTAACTTGACACCTCATACTGCGCGAGACTAGGAGTGAATGTCACATCCACTGACTGTGTGCAACCCGGTGCAAGCTTCCCACCCGTCGGGAAAATGGCGAGAGGGGACGGTATTGCAGCAGCTTCTTTCGGTAGTGGCGGGGGTTCGAATTTTGCAACCGCCGTGTATTCTATCCGCTCGTGGGACAACGTCCAGGATAGGGCAGTGCTTCCTGTATTCGTAAATTTGATCTCGGACCTCTGTTAACGGAACGCATGATTGTAAATAAGCTCATATGAACAATTCCCCCATCCTGGAATCTTGCTTACATGTCGAATATGCACAGCACGAACACCAAACTCAATTTTCTTATCCCAGAGCTGAAGCGCAGGTTGGATGTTGCCGGTCGCCCAAAAACCGTATAGTTCAGGCTCTCCGTTGCTCCTTTCAACCTCAACCCTGATGTAACTCATGAATTCTCCCTGAAAACATTCAGTTCAGTGACAGGGAGAGAAACCTGCAATCAACCCCAATCCTTGCCGCCTACCTTGTCATACCCTCCAAACGTCAACAGCATATCCGTACACTGAAATGGCGGAAGCCGGAAAGGAAACAGTTTCTGATGCGCAAAAGACGGCATCGCGGGGGTGTGCGAAATGGACTTGTACCGGCGGCGACGAGGGGCCCCTGCAGCCGTGCCAGTGCTCAACGATCTCCTGTCCATACTGGCGGGGTTTGGCCGCCCACCACCTTCGTCATGTGCCCGAACGTCGAATTCATCCCAATCGATTTCCATGTCATCAAGAGGCTCAGACCCAAATTCGGGCCAACCATCAATCAACCCTGACATGGTATCCCCAAACTCGCCATTAAACTTCCAAGTCACATGTTGGTCTTCGCTGACTATAATACTTTTCACCGAGTAATCGAAGGTGCCCAAATTTCTCAGAGAAAACAACTGTGTCTTTGGTTTAGCTAAATTCACAAATCCAAAGTTGATGCAGTTGGCCGGCGCCGGTGTAATGTCACCCATATTGGCAAGTTCGGTTGCCGACGTCAACTTGATGGGCTCGGCAAGGTTTGACGTCAGGATGGAGCTTCCTCCGGCTCCGAACAGGGGGATGACGCGAGTGACATTACCAAACGCCAGAACCAATAAGTCGCTATACGCTCTGCTGCCGATGGGTTCAAAGTGGATGGGAACGTCCATTTTCGAGCTCTTCGCCGCAGTGGTCCATAACCCCGAAGCGTTGAATGGTGGCGGGGCGACCACCACCAGTTGCGTTTCCAGAGGCTGGTTATTGATCACACTCAAAATTCGAGGCATCTTCTCACCGAGAATCACATCCCCAAAGTTGAGAAACTCTGGCATGTGGGCCAACTCTGGATTCCCAACCGAGCATTTGAAAACAATGGGTTTTAGAGACCGCTTGATTTTGCCTTTAAGATGCTCGTTCTGCACAACGTGCGTAACTGGATCCACGTATTCCATGAAAAGTTTGCCTCTGTACTCCCCGCTGCTTGTTGCTTGGAACGCTACTTCCAATGTATAATATTCCAGGGGTTTCAGATTTAGCCTGGTTGTCGAAAGAGCGAACGGGCACCAATCCGCCGTTACATTCGAGCTGGTAGGAATGATCATGGGTTGTCCATCAGATTGCAACCCAATCCCTTGCTGACCGACCGCGACAATACGTCCTTCCCAAGTAATGTCAAAAGGAGCGCGATTGCGAAGAAGGAATTTACGATTCAATTTGTCCATGACTTTTGCCGGGGGAAATTTGATTGTGTCGACCCCTTCACGAACTTCCAAAGAAACAAGGTCCCCCATTATACCATGTAGCGCAGTTGTAACCATGCCAGGCCTCTTTTCATCCTCGTCGAAAATGGTAATGGATCCTATCGCAACGTTGTTCCGCAGCTCGCGAGCAACGCTATCGTCAAAGAAGGAAGGATCCAGTCGGACGGGAATTTCCACGCTAGCCATAGGTTCCATTTCTCCATCCAACGGCACATCAGTGTAAAAATGCTCCGACAATACGATGCGATACCGCTGCACGGCATTCGTCACATTCGTAAGCGCAACAAATTCGTACACATCCTCATAGCGGCCGCTGAAGGCTGCACCGAAAACAGTTTGCAACGGCGGATCCAACTCAAATATGGACGACGTTTTATTGATACTCGACTCTTCCCCGCGTATCTCGACCGGCTTTTTCAGTAACCCGGTGGGAAGTTCGCGGCTTGGTGTTGCGAAAAACTTTCGCAACATTTCGACGGGCCTTTCGCGACTGAGGTAAACGTCATTCACCGCCATGGCGACGAGGAAATGCGTGGCCACATGCCACTTTCGGGGTTTGAGCATTAAAGTGGTCAGCGGAATTCTGAACGATCCCCATGTCGCGCTACAGAATAGGATTTCTACCACTGCTGTTAACCGTGCTCCTATTGTGAGTAAAACGCCGACAGATTCTGGGCCCTCATAAGGCTTGAAGTCCATTGTTAACGCAGTGTTCGACTTGCGGTTTGCGTATTCAACATCGACGAGTCGGAAATGAATCGGGCAGTTTGGAGGAACCGTTAAAGAGCATTGCACCACTGACGAAGTGACATTGACAATCGGAAACTGAATCGAAGCTGGCGATCCCGTTGGCGCAGCGGTGAACACGACATTTTCCATGACGGGCACGCATATAGCCGGCCCGGAAAATGCAATCACATCGATTGGATGTGGCATTGAATGTGGAGCACGGAATTGCAGCGACTCTTGTCGCGTTCCGGTGAATGCAGAACTGAATTCAACCGGCACTCGCTTTTCCTCCAATGGGCCCAGAATAATGGGTTCGCCTTTGTTGATAATCAACTCGTCGGTGCTGCTTTCGAAACTCACAGGAAGAGAGCATCTTTTGTCCCGATTCATGAGACTAACCCGTTTGACAACGGCGTTGTAGTAAATGTCTGTCGGACCGAAGTCCAACTTCGTGTCCAACACCCGCAGAGTTTGCGAGCACACCCCAACCAACGAGATCCTTGTCACCTCCCCTCCAAACGCAACCAGCATCAACTCATCAGAAATGGGACCCTCCGATGTTGGTGTGAAGCGCACCTGAAAGGTTTTCCTCTCCTTTGGCATGAGAATAATCTGAGTAGACGCCAGCTGAAACATGGCGCCGGTTTTAGACGGGACCACCAACATGACAACCGGACATTCAATTGGGAGAAGATTCGTGATCACAAACATCATGCTGCGACTGTCGGTTTTGGGACAGAAACCAAAGTCCAGTTTTGCCGGGAACGTTTTCAGGGCGGGCATGTTGTACGCACGAATTGTGATCCTGTAGCGACACTTCTGTTATGTCTTCATTCCCCTGCTAAAGATTGACTTCTGTCAACATACCTTTCCATCGGGAGCCCATCCACAGTTCGCACTTTCACGAATCCCATAACCTCCGGACTCTTACGGGCAATGTGTGGGCAAGGAGTGAATTGCACGGTGATCGCCGTCGACTCTCCCTTTGGCAGCGTGCCAAAAGTAGGCCACGCCTGGAAGAAACGAGACGGTCCAACTTGCAGGCGGAAGCTCATATCATGCGTCATCGACTTATTTTGCAGATAAATGTCTTTTTTGAAAGGGTGTCGGTTGAAAAGCAGGATGGGGGGACTGATATTGAAAGATAAGGTGGCGGGATCCGGTATGTCAAACTCGATGTCGACGTCTTCCAGCGTCTCGTCCTCAGCTGAAACTGGCGAATCATCTATGTGGGGGACAGGTTATCAGAAACGGTGATCTGCCAGGGATGCTCGCACATACACGCAATCCATTCCCCTTTCTGATCTTCTCGGCAACCCAACCGGACCCACACCACAACATCAAGAACGAAATTGCGAAAGGACAGAAAATCGAAGGAGAACGATACCTTGCGTTACCGGCGCCTCACTCTTGCTTGGGAAAAAGTCAACTTTCAAGGCAGCATGACTCAGAATTTCCTCGGGATACGGAGAGTTGGTACCCTTCTTTAACGCAAGTCTCTTTGCGTCCTGGTCGACAACAGGCGTTTCCCCATCCTCCCCCATTGATACGTTCCCAGTGAGAAGCCACTGCCATCTTCGATTCGCGTACCCTTCCGCTATCCTAATCATTTGTTCGGGGAAAGGTTTCACGTTCACAAGTTGCAAGTCGCCAGCACGCGGGTACCAAACCGCCCAAAACCGCGCGATTTCTCCTGTTAATGCGGGATGGAATGTAACGGCAGGGGTAGATTGAGCAGGAGCGGCGGCAGCCTCCTCCGATCCTTCTTCTCCTTCCTGCTCCAACGGGGGCTCCATCAGTTTTGTCATTTCTGCGATGGGAGGACGAAAATACGTTTCCACCCGGAGCCTGTTTCGATTTGTCTGTGGCAGATGTGCGCAAATGGCATGAATGACGGCTGTCTGCAACAAGTGGTGGACCTGCGACGCTAGCAATGCGCGAAAGAGGGCGTCGACATACGCCATGAACTGGGGAGTCTTTGCTTCTGGAGCTCCAAAAAAGTACGATAGCGCATGCAGCATGTGGATTCGAGCCTTCAAAATCTGTGGCGGCAAATAATGCGTAGTATCAAAGGCTTCTGGATCCGCCTTCAATGTTGTTGCGAGCTCAGGAGGGTAGACGCGCAGGAAAACGTCTAGCACAGCGTTGAATGCCATTTTCCGCAGTGAAGGTGGGAAATCCGGCTCCAGCATGAGTCCTACGCATTCTCCCAACAAACGCGCTGCTGCACATCGACTATGCCAAGTCTATGGAAAGCAGCAGGCATCATTAGACTCACTGTGCAGTATCGAATTGAACGCTGTCCTGTGGAGGAAATGCTCACTTGCCTCTTCACCGACCACCAGATCGGTTAACGCGATAACCAGCTTCCGACGAGTATCCAGCCCTATCATTGTTCTCCTTATGGATTTCGAAGCCATGGATATGCACTGCAGAGTCATGAACCGTATGGTCGGTTCCTTCGACGTCAAGCTTTCTAGCAGTAGCTCCCAGGCTGCTCCAAATTGTGCGCAATTGGCAAATGTCTAAAGATTATGGTTGGTAACTTAATGAACAGAGGTAGGACATAGAGGGTCAATGCTCGTTCTTGGAGAGGTATATCTTACAAAGTCTGAAGCCAGCACCTCCCCCGCTTCGCGCAGTTTCTTGTAGAATATGAGGTCGTCATTTTCGGGATCAATTTGGAATGAACCCATTATCGGGTTTGACCACGGCAGAGTGAAAAAGGTGCCTGCAGCAAATGAAGAGTGGACAGTGGATATCAAGTTGGAAGCGGCAAATGGAAAACAAGGTCGCAAAATGGGCAAGGTGCAAGATCACCGAACAGGCAAAGGACCGCCAGATGGCTTGCACTGCTTACGTGAACAGGCTTGTGCTGCCCCAAGCGCCCTGCCAGACCCACATTGGCGCCAGCTTCCTCATGGGCAGACCGGAGCAGGATCGGAAGGAAAAAAAGGACAATACAGTGGTACAAGTCAAGAATAATATATTTTTGTATTTATTTTGAAGAGACGAAGCTATGGTTGCAGGAAATTTAATGGCGGGCAGACTCTGGAATCGATGCGGGGTCGAATCCAGGCATTGGGAAGGATCTCGCAAACTGTTCAACTTCTTGCTTGAGGGCCTTTACGTCGGCGTTGTTCTCCAAGGCGACGACAAAGTCCTTGATCATCTTGCCCGTGCTCTTTTGCACTTCGAGGGCAATCTGTGCGGCGCGGTGAAGGAAGTCGGCAAGTTTGACAAAATCGGCCTCCTTCATACTGCGGGATGTGAGTGCAGCGGTACCTGGTTTGAAAGGAATCCATGAATCAGACAAGCACGAGAATGTGTGAAACAAGACAACAAGGGAGAGTACTCACCAAGACGAACACCTCCGGGTACGAGTGCCGACACATCACCGTGAACGGCATTCTTGTTCAAAGTAATGCTGACAAAGTCGCAAATCTTCTCCATCTTGCTGCCGGTCAACTGGTTCGGCCGCAAGTCCCATAGGACGATGTGGTTGTCGGTGCCGCTAGTGACAATCCTGTATCCTTTCTCACTAAGAGCCTTTGCCAGAGCGACAGCGTTTGCCCGAACTTGTTTGGCGTACTGCTTGAATTCCGGGGTGGCGACCTGCTTGAGCGCGACAGCGACGGCGGCGATGGTGTTGTTGTGAGGACCCCCTTGGTTGGAGGGGAACACGGCGAAGTTGACCTTCTCCTCAAGGTCAGCGTTCTTTTGGCCCTTGGGCGCTCTCCGGAAGAAGATGATACCGGCACGAGGACCACGGAGAGTCTTGTGAGTGGTCGTTGTCACGATATCACAGAATTCGAATGGATTTGCGGCCTCCTGCGACGCAACCAATCCACTAATGTGTGCGATATCAGCCATAAGATAAGCGCCGTGTTGGTCGGCGATCTGAAGTTACGAATGGCATCGTCAGTAATTTGATCGGCGCACCCATCGAGCAGTGGTAATCTTTGGGTGGTTGGTCTCAGATACCGTTGTAGTCTTGAATTTTATGTGGAGTCTTCATGGGGTCTCCGAGTAGATGGTGTCATCACCGACCAACCACCATGCCTGCCGCACATTAGATGTGATACTTACTTTGCGTAGGCGCGCGTAGTCCCATTCACGAGGGTATGCGCTGGCACCACAGATAACCAGCTTCGGGCGGAACAAGGACGCGTTTTTCTCTAGCTGATCGTAGTCAACGTAACCGGTTTGCTAGTTATCGCAGTGGAAGAAAGTCAGATAATTGAAGGTAATCAGGGGGCTAAATAACGCCATCCGAATACTCACGTGGTCAACTTGGTAGGGCATGGACTCGAAGTAGATTGCTGATGATGAAACCTTCTTTTTGGCAGTTGCATATCCATGTGTCAAGCTGAGTTGAGTATCCATTAAATCAGTGTTCTGGGGCGAAGTTTGCCTAGCAAGGAAATTAGAACTTACTGGCCACCAGAGGGGAGGTCAAGGCCCATGATGCGGTCGTGAGGGGCGAGCATGGCAGTGAGGGCTGAGAAGTTGGCAGTTGAACCTGGCGAAGTATGTAAGGCGATCTGTTAGTAAAGAGAGAGTGGATCTCTCACACACAAACGGACATAACACCATACCCGAGTATGGCTGCACGTTGGCACCCCATTCCTCAGGGTTGAGGTTGAAGGCTTCCAATGCCCGCTTCCGGCACAGGTTTTCCAGAATATCAATGAACTCGTTACCGCCATAATACCGGGCACCGGGAAGACCCTCGGAGTATTTGTTGGTAAGAGGGGAGCCGTTCGCTTCCATTACGGCTTGCGAGGTGAAGTTCTAAGACACCGTATTTTCACATCAGAAACTGATCTCTACTTTAAGGATGAGAAGACGCGTTGTACCTCAGATGCAATCAACTCCAAACAACTGTATTGCCTCCATTTCTCCTTTTGCACAAGGTCGTAAATCTCGGGATCCTCTTGGTCCAGAGTAGTGTTGAGGCAAGTGTTCTGCAGATAGTCAAGAAGAATATAAGTTGGCAGGAAGCAACGTGAATACCGTTTCTCCAATCTGCTTACCCACTTGTCGACGGCAGCCATGTTTTTGAGGAGGGAGGGTTTGAAGTTTTCGGCGGGGAAGATTCCGTTTCTGGTGGGAAAGTGTGGGGGAGAGTCGGGACGTGGGATGGGTTTTATGGGCAAGTTCTTTGGTTTGAGACCCCAAAAGTTGCGGGTGAAGAACAACACCCCAAAAAAAACCAAAATCAAGATGGTCGGTCACGTGAGATGCTTGAGGTATCCAGCAAAGCAAGGTCGGACTCTTAAATTTTTTGGCCCAAAAAGTGTGGTGTAAAACTGACTTGCACAAAACAGCAATGAAGCGAAAAACACTTGCCCGGGACCCCTTACATTCAGACTCGGACTGGTCGGACAGTGGGGATGAAGGGGCTGGCACTCTGCCTTCAACAGTAAACAGCTCGCTGATAGCCAGGAACTTGGCGCAGGAGGAAGCGCTGACCTATGAAGACGAGTCGGGGAGCGAGGAAATGGACGAGGGGAGGATAGCACAAACGACCCAGAAGAGCAAAATGGAGGACCAAGGGGAGGAGAAGCTGGAAGAAGAGGACGAGGAAGGGGAACAGGAAGACGGGGAAGACGACGAACCGGACTCCGAAGAGGACTCCACTCCTACTAGTGTCAAACAACAGTCATTTGCCGACCTTGGTCTCAGTCCATGGCTAATAAACGCGCTGAGATCATTATCCATACGAAACCCTAGCGAAATTCAAGCTTCTTGCATACCTCCCATCTTGCAGGGTGCGTGACAGGATCAATCGAATCATGTTCCCCTTTCTTGCCTCGCTCACGTAATAAGTTTGCTCTAAAGGAAAGGATGTTGTGGGTAGTGCAAAGACGGGTAGCGGCAAAACTGCGGCATTTGCGCTTCCTATATTGCAAAAGTTGGCGGAGGATCCGTATGGTGTTTTTGCGCTGGTCCTTACGCCGACTCGGTACGTCCAGTGAGCTTGAGCGCTCTGTTTTTGATCAATTCTTTAACATTTTGGACATGCACAGAGAGTTGGCTTTCCAAATTGCAGAGCAATTTCGGGTGCTTGGGACTGGTGTCAATTTGAAACAGACCGTTGTTGTTGGTGGACTAGGTACGTCCTTGCAAAGTGTGTGTGCCGTTGAACCCAACCTAACATAGAGTTGCATATCGTGTATAGATATGATGACTCAAGCGTTAGAGTTGTCACGTCGACCGCATGTTATTGTAGCGACTCCTGGACGTCTCGTAGATCACATTAACAGCAGTCCGAACGCAGTCCACTTCAAAAAGCTTAAATTTCTGGTATTATGACGTATTGCCTCCGATTTTTCCTAGTGAGGAATTCTAACGTAAATTTCTACTTGTTAGGTTCTGGATGAAGCAGATAGATTATTGGATGATACTTTTGCGGATGATTTGGCGGTGATATTGGGAGAGATGCCAAAGAAGCGCCAAACGCTGCTTTTTAGTGCAACTATGACCCCTGAGATTGAAGCGCTCCAGTTTTCTGCTGATTCAAAGCCATTTGTGTACCATTGCAACACGAGGTTCGCATCACATTGCTCGTTCTTGATTCGATTCCAAGCTCTAAGGCGAGTGGGGTACAGGTTCGACACGGTAGAGAAGTTGGATCAGCGGTATCTATTCATTCCATCGACGGTCCGCGACGCGTATTTGACGCACCTGCTCCGAGACGCCTTTGACGGGAAGACCATGATCATATTCACAAGCAAATGCAGGTAACTCACGATAACAACGACCGAGCCATTATGTGCCAACCTCATCATTGATTCGGACAGAACTTGCGAGCATTTACGAATCATGCTTCGAGAACTTGGACTTCGATCTACTGCCCTGCATGCTCAGATGTCACAAAATGACCGTCTGGGTTCGCTTGCGAAGTTCAAGAGCGGCATCGTTCCGATCTTGCTTGCCACTGATGTTGGCAGTCGGTATGTATTGCTTTCAAAGATATACATGCTATTCATTGCCGCTAATGGCAAATGTGATGTTTTGTTTAGTGGTTTAGATATTCCCACCGTACAAGTGGTTCTTAACTATGAGCTTCCAGCCGATGCAACCGACTACATTCATCGAGTCGGTCGTACGGCGCGTGCTGGACGTGGAGGTTTGTCGCTGTCCATGGTGACGGAAAGGGACATCAACATTTTGCTGAACATTGAAGGCAAAATAAGTACGTACGCGGGCTGAACAGTCACTGGTTGAAGGGACATCATTCGGCTGAACACCATTGCTCTTTTTTTCAAGATAAGAAGATGGAAGAGTTTAAGGTTCCGGAGAATGAGGTTTTGGAGATCCTGAATGAGGTTGCCCTGGCGAAGCGTGTTGCGAGCATGGTTCGTATCCGCGATTCAAATTGCCTGACTCGTCGGTGGTCGCCTAATCCCCTGATTTCACCTGAAAATTGCAGCACTTGGTGGACACCAACTTTGGTGAAAAGAGTCGCATCAACCGCGAAAAACGCCAGAAATTGTCGGGAGAACCGGTGGGTGTTCAGTGTTTAGCTAGTGAACACTGTGACTTGACCTGATCTGACTTCCATCAATGTCAACTAGACCACCAAGCGAACCAAGATGGCAAAGAGAACCAAAGCATAGACACGGTTACATTCTCCATTGTAGGCACGTATTTGTACATATGCAATTTATAAATCAAATTCATGAGAGAAGAGCTTGGTACATTTTGACGAGCGCGGAGGCTCTTTTGTCTTTCCATCGTCGGACTTGGGAGAGTGAAGGCTACAGTTCAGGCTCCTCGTCAATCGTATGCTCACGGAAGGCAACAGACCTCCCCACGATAAACTGCTGCTTGATGTCCTAATCGGCAAGAACAACATTTCCATCTTGTTGGTGTCTGCTCTCCCCGAATTAATGTCTCCCCATCTTTCCCTCACCTGATTTCGCAACTCGCGAATAACAATCGGCTCCGCGTACACGTGTCCCCTCGCATACCGCCCTCGTTGTTTATGCTCTCTGGTGCCCGTACCACCTGCGAGAGGTCCGAACGAGATATTGAGGCCGCGTGCTTGGACGTAGCTGCCACACAAAACGACATTGTCAATTCAAATGGTCGGTGCATCCGCAACGGTCAACAGAGGAAGAAAAGGTTAGTTTACCGATTGGGTCTGAATACGGTGGAAGATGAGGATAACGACGGATGAGCGGGGCCGGCGGCCGAGAGAGCCATGCCGGGTCGGTACTCTGCGGCACGCTGTCAAGGTGGTGATCGGGAGCGAGGGTGAGGACACTTCTTTGAACTTTGAATGTATGGTCGACTGGAGGGGCAAAAACGACTTACACGTCCCGCGATGGGCTGACGCCGAGTGGTATGTTTCCGAAGCCATGCACTGCGAGTGGGATGAGATGTTGGCGCAAACTTCGTGTAGGAAAAAAACTACAAAGACTTACGTTTCGTTGAATCTAACGCCATGCCGCGTCACCGCCCTGTGCGCTAACATTGGCTGCGGTGCGATATTAAGCCAGCGATGCCACATTGAAGCGGAGGAGATCCCGAAACAAACTCCTGTGATTCCAACATACCCGAGTATCCAAAACTTCACCCTCGACACCGAAATTCGGGTACGCTCCACCTGCACCCCCAAACATAGGGTGTGACACGTCGAGGACGAGGTCCCGGAGGAATATGGGTTTCAGGTCACGGTTGGCGTGGAAGTCTGGGTTTTGAAAGCACATTAAGATGGTATACGGAAATCAAAAAAGGGAAGAAACCACAAACCTTTCAACAATTTCACCCTCTCACTCGGAATAAAATGCACCACCTTCCCC
>JADGKA010000148.1:0-34795 GCA_027604605.1 Borealophlyctis nickersoniae | reverse complement strand
GGATTGGGGGGAATGTAAATTATGTCCAGTTACAGTAGGTGTCTGTTTGTGTAGAGTTGCGGAATGTGTATTCTTCAAAACTCTGTGAAACATTCGTTGGAGGAGTCTACAGTATGCATATTTCTCTAAGTCTAATGATAGGGCGCTTAAACCAAAATTTCACTGATATGCCCCACCCTGCTCAACAGAGTGGATGCCGAAACCAAGGTCAGATCATCATAGAATGTTCCACCTCACCATCCCCTTCCAGAGACCAAGAACGCCCCCAACGCAGCCGCAAAGGTAGAAAAGAATCCCACCAATCCCGTGCTAAAGGATTGCCCCAAGGCAACGGTTCTTTCACCGTCGATCATGATGACATCGCGATTGAAAATCATGGTCATGAAGACGAAGAATTGGAACCCGGCTGCCGTGCATGTAGAGGTTGATGATTTAATTAAAAAGTACTTTAATTAAGAACCGTGTCTCTTTGAGTGGGTGGCATACCAGCGAACGCGCAAAAGAACCCGCCGAGGTAGAGTGGAATCCGAGACGTTGCCTTTCCCAAGGCGACGATGGCGTAAGCGACAATGGCGAACAAAAGTAAGAATAAGGACAGAGGCATGAAAACTGTTTCAGAGACGAAAAGAGAGACCCAGCACTGTTTATAACTGTGACCACCGAGCTCGGGAGGTCCAAGAAAACAAACGGGATAAGAGGGGAAGAAGAATCAAACAGCACCTTTTCCCACATTCCAGAAGACACAGGAAATGGATAACTTCCACTGTTCTTCCAACTGTGGAGTTCCATCGGGAAAGCATCCACCAAACTCGAAAGAGGCGCACTCTCTCGGTCCTTTTTTGCCTTGAGGCGCCAGTACACAACCCTGGTACAATCCAATTTGATTTCTTGAGATGACGATGCTGCCACGGACGCGTCTGCAAAAGGTCATGGATTCAGACTTTTCGGCGTGCTTTCTTTTTTGGTTTCTTTTGTTTAAGGATAGAAAAATCAAGGGGAAAGTACGGAAACAATCTGCGTAGACGCAAGATGTTTTTGGGTTTGGGGAAATCAGGTCATAAAGTACGGTACCTGACAGTAAACCAATCTTGGTACGCTGTTGCAGTCAAACTCGTAAGGAATGCTCCCAAAGCAATGACGACCAATACTCCTTTTCCGAAAGTCATTTGCAAGTGGTTTTTCGGGGTCGCTGGAACAGGTGCGGCGGCTGGTGGGACGACTTCAGGTGGAGCCGGAGAACCCGTTGCAAACTGCTGCTGCTGATATGGATCGGGATACTGCGGTGCCTGGATTTGGTGCCCGTACCTCGACGGAGAGGCCGGAGGAGAACCTACTGACGACGGTGCCTGCATATCAGACTGGGGGGTTGGTAAATAGGATAAACGGATATCCTCCGGCGGCGGATACTGATGCGCGCAGAGTCCTGGAGAAGCTGGAGCTGCGTAGAGTTGCGCGGTCGGATCGCTTGCGACGGGCTGGGAGGGTGGAAGGTAAGATAATTGGGCTTCCTGGCCTTGTTGTTGGAGCATTTGTGGAGGGAACTGCGGGTAGGTTTGAGCAACGGCATGCGAGGAAGGGTGCATGGCGGCGGCCTCTGGTTGGGAGGATGGTTCTGGTGGGAGGATGGTTCTGGTGGGAGGTAGGAGAGGCCGCGGCTACCGTCCAGCAACCGTGTTATTGTTGTTGTTGCATGTGGGAGATGGACATCCTTCGAAGCAAGTTACAGAAAGAAAGAACACTTGAAACCGAAGGGCAAAAACTTCTGGGTACCGTTCCGCATAAGGTTTTTGAGTTCACCGCAAGGTTGCACAGACATCCACCACGCGACCCGCAACCGAAGGCCCTCGAAGGGTAAGGGTTTGACACCTCACTGCGTTCATCACATCAAGCGCACTTCTTCCGTTCAGCGCAACGTTGAAAGTAAAGGTCTCTTATAGAAATAATACAGCATTTGACACGGTAGGGCACTGGCGGCCACAAAAAAGTAATCCCATGCCCGGGCACTGGCGGCCACAAAAAAGTAATCCCATGCCCGGGTTTGAGCCGGGAAAGGTAGAACACTTGCAGCCCACTGTACGACAACCTCCGGAATATGACGGGTAGCACCGAGAACGTACCCATTGTAGCATGCGCGGGTCACGCGGTCTGTTGAACGACCAGTTCCGTCAATTCCTTGAGGGTGCCCTCTCGTAAGAGCCAGAACTGTGGACAGGGCAGCAAGAGCATGTGAGTTAACGTGCTCGAAGGTGAGAGCAAAGCCTTGAAACATGTGTGTCATCGAATCGTGATCTGAGGAGTCTCGTCCTTTCGATCCGTGGGATCTACACTCACACCAACGGTCAAATGGGCCGAGCGGACAAGGCTCTTCAGATCACGACTCGACGACACTCGAGTGTCGGGCTGAGGGAGGTGTGTCGAACGCGAATGAACCGGTTGCGGCCGGTTCAACAAAATCTACCTTCGCAAATTGTGTTCGTGATGGTTGCGCCACCATCAAGTCCAAATCTTAGCCTCGTACATCGCCAAATCTCCGCCTCGCCACCACCTGTCAAAAAAAAGTCAAAAAAAACCCCAAAACCGTTCCACCTCGCCGGTAAAAGTCCTGCAAGGCCAAAACCACCCTAAGTCAAAAATCCTTCCTTCAAAAAAGCCGCATACACAACTCACCCAAACCAAATACGTTCATTTGCCGTACTTCGTCTACCCTGTTCCCTCACCCGGGCCGGCAACGACGGGAAAGAGGTCCTCCGAAGATCGCCCATCCCAGCACCGTGCGCTCTTAACGCCCGATCAAGCAAATTCTCCTTCGAGCTTTAAGGAGCGACCTGAATAAGGCCGGGATCTTGATTCGGGAGCCTAGAGTACTACGCTTGGGGAACTTTCGGTAGCGGGAAGAGTGCGGTCTTTATAGTGTCTTGGCTTCGTCACTTGGTCTTTCTTTTTCTCTTTTCACCCGTTTATCCGCCCATCCCCTTTCTTTTTATCTTTTTCTCTGTTTGCCGCCCGCAGTTTATGGGCTGGTCAGTGGGATTTTCCTACTCTATTTCCTTCTCTCAATACGCATCGCCTCTTGGGCATTAGACTAGGTAGTTCCGTTCGCGCAGTTCGCGGGTAGGAATCCGATAACCAACATCCCGCTCGAATATGGATCAACAAGCAGCAAATGTCCTGAAAGATTTTGCAAAGCGATCCGACTGACTCCCGCGACAGGGTTTTTGAGAACGCAATGTAACGCTGCAACTGCGCGTCAAAACCGACTGGATACCCTGTGGTGGAGGCACAGACACCTACCTCCCTTCAAATCTCTGTGCCTCCGAGTGAAGGTTTTGGCCTGTGGGCAAGTCGCCGAAGTTAAGTATTTTATCGTCACGGCTCAGGCATTTCATGTTTCCAACCCACGGCGGCGTCTCTAACGTACGCACTTACAAAATGGAGGACGGAGACTTGTTTTTTATCGACTCCAGCGGGGACTCCACCCTCCTCGCCTCCCTCCCCTCCCAACCCGAACCAGCCCTCGCCCGTGACGACGAATTCATTCCTTTCTCCTCCGGTTCGTCCCGCCGTCAAAAGAAGCAAAATAAGCGAAACAACCAAAACAACCAAAAGAGAAAGCAAAAAAACCGTGCACCCGCTGTATACGAAACAGACGACGTGGATATGCTGGACGGCGCATTCTTGAACCGGCCCAGGCATGGACGGGGTAACCACTCGGACGGACCTTCAGTCCCCGTGGCGGGACGGTTTTCGAAGCCGGTGACCAGAAAGGAGCAGCGAAAACGGAGACAAATGGTGTGGGTGAATGCTCAACAACAGCAGGAACAACATTTGGCGGGTGGGAGCGAAGGTGGCAGGAGTGGTGAGGGGGAGGTATCTGGCGACGAGGATGCGGAAGACGAAGAAGATAACGCAGCTATTCTGGATTACATTGAAAACTCCTTTGGGAACATGGACCTATCCGCGTTATCAAACATGTCCGCCCTCGCATCCCTGAACCTGTCTGATGCGGAGGGCGGCCTGGGAAGCAGCGGTGATGAACAAAACGGACGCATCGAAAATGGGTATTACGATGATGTCATGCATTTGGAGGATGAGGACTCGGAGGACGACTCGTCCGATGGGTCAGATTCGGAACTGGAGTTTGCGGGGTTGGACTTGGGCGCTGATGGCCGTCGGCCGAGAAAGAACCCGTTGTTGGATGATGGTTCGGAAGACGACCCATTGACGGATTATGGTGGCGGTTACAGTGATGAAGAGGATGCTATCAGGGCCGAATTTGAAGGTGGACGATCAACGTGGGAGGACGGTGGTGCGACGCGTGCATCAGAAGCCAAGTTCCACATGATTTTACGGAGTGAGTTTGGGGGTGCCAAGGGCAGAGGTGTTGGAGCCGACAACATTCCATTTGAAAAACCCGGCAAAGCCAAACGCCGGAAAATGGCAAAAGAGGCCGTCAGAGCCAAACGCGCGGAAAAAGCCGACGCGGCCATCTCCCGCGCAGAAGCCGGCCGCAGACTCCAAACCTCCCTCGCCAAATCCAAGGGCAACACCACACCAGCGATCGCAGCGTTTCTTAAACGCGAGAACAAGGCCATGCGCGATTTCGTGCTCGATCCAAACATGCCGCCTAGCACTATCCTATCTCCTATGCCTGGCGCCGTCCGTCGTATCGTCCAATCTCTGGCGGTACGCTACCACCTCAAACCAAAAACGCGCGGCGCTGGCAAACGCAAAGTGACGGTCATGTTCAGGACCGGCCAATCAAGCGTTCCCGCTAATTGGGCGGATTTGGTGGATATCGCGTTGGAAAGGGAAGGTGGGAGGTTTTCAGCTCCCACGTCGTCGCCACCTCAAGGCAATGGTCAAAGGAAGGGCAAGGGTAAAGGGGGAAAGAAAGAGACCAAGGGACGGAAGGGACCACCTGGAGAAGCAGATACGTCTGCGCGTCCTCGGATTGGTGACGTGGTTGGATCATCTGCTGCTCCTATCGGCAGTGGAAATATCGGTCACCGCATGATGCTGTCCATGGGATGGTCTGTGGGCCAGGGTCTTGGAGCAGAGGGGGCTGGCATCGTTAATCCAGTGGAAGTGCTGGTGAGATCGAAGCGGTCTGGTTTGGGAAATGTCCTCTGATCACACCCGTTGCATCCGCGCTCTTTGTAAATAAGATATTTGCGCGTTCGCCGTCAGTTGATTTCACCCTCAAATTTGACCCGGCTTTCGAAGGTGTTTGTTCAAGTGGCAAATCTAACTTCATTTTGGCGGAGCCGTTCCGTTGTATCATCCAATGTGCGGCACACCAAGGAGTCCTGCAGCATCACGCAAACACTCACGTCCTACTTCAGGTCCTTGTTAAATGCAATGATGAAACACATACCCCCCCAGGCGCACCCAAATACCCTCGCTCCGACCACTCTTTAACGTATCAGTCTTTCGATACTGGATCTCTCCCGACAACACCTACTCCCCGACTCCCTATTAACAGCACCCGCCACCAGACTGCGCCGCCACTGGAGTTCCTCCGACCTGAATATTGCCCTTGCCGCCGGACGTTGTTGGAGCGGTGTTGGTGCCCATCCTGAAAAACATGTCAGTGTATTGAAGGTGGGACGGGCGTCGGTGAAGTGGTAACTTACCTGTCTTTGATTTGTTTTGCCATGGTCAAGAAAGCCTGCTCCACATTGGTTGCGTTCTTTGCACTGGTTTCCAAGAAGGGGATTTGAAGTTGATCGGCGAATTCCTATTTTGTGCTGACGTCAGGTTTCTTCCTCGCATTCTCTACGAGCGCCGCTTTGCTAACCTTTGCAGTGTTGTACTCCACGACTTTCTTGTTCGTAAGATCGCTCTTGTTGCCCACGAGAAGCTTGTTGACACCTTCGCACGCATACCGATCGATTTCTTGCAGCCATTGCTTGACATTGTTGAATGTCTCCTGATCCGTCACATCGTACACCACAATGATGCCGTGTGCGCCGCGGTAGTAACTGGAAGTGATGGTGCGGAAGCGCTCTTGGCCAGCCGTGTCCCACTGAGGCAGGAAATCAGAAACCATTAATTGGCACACTGACGGATGATTTTGCATGAAAATGCAAACACCCACGATTTGAAGTTTAACGGTTTTCCCCTCGAGCTCGATCGTACGAATTTTCTGTTGTTTTCCGTACGGGGGGTTAATGTCAACAAAATCGCAAAAAAAAATCCAAGTGGTTTTCTCAGCACATACGAAGTCAACACCAATGGTGCTAATGTAACTTTCCGTGTAAGTGTCGTCCTGATTGATTAAATGCCAGTTAGTCGTTGCGTTATCAAATTAGGACCCGCAACCGCAATATCATACCGCAAACCGGAGAAGCAAGCAGGACTTTCCGACACCGGAATCACCAATGAGGAGAAGTTTGAAGAGGTAGTCGCTATTCCCGAATGAAAGCAGAAGTGTAATGAGCAAACGCCGCGCCAATAAAGCCTTCTCAGTTTTCCGAAAGCCTTCTTCAAGCCGCAGGGGAATACTCACTATTCGGGGTTCATATTTACGATTTCTTAGACCAAGTATTACCTATTTTGTGTGGAGGAAACCATTCTGGTCAACGCATACGCGACAACTAAATGGGAATCTTGGCATTTGAAGCTCATCCGGTGTGGGAAATGCCCGCTGACCCAACCACCCCGGCGCGATTTTTGGCACAAAGTAGCCCAAATGGTGCACGTCACCGTCGGTGTGGTGCTCACGACCCCGAGAGGGTCCTTAATAGTAATGACCTAGTGGTCCTGGGAAATTGGTCAACTACCTGGAGGTGACGCGGAACAGGAAGGAAAACGGGCACGGCCAACAAAGGGGAAAGTTCACAGAGGCTGGGCTGTGCGCGAATGAGATGCAGCAGTCGCGTCTGTTATGTTGTTTGTACTTCTCGCGGGTGACGAGGAGAGTTTTGAGGGTGATTGAGAGTTGTGGAAGAGGATGATGGAGGTATTTGGGTTGTGATGCTGTGACGAGGCCGGGGGGTTGTGAGAGCGTGGCCACCCGGATGGCTTCCTATCGCACCTTCTTCTTTCGGAAAGGGCCGACGCTTATGTCAGCCCATTCGGGCTCGCTCCAACCCTCGACCTGCCCGTGCCCGCTCCGGCCTGAAAATTCCCCAGGTTCGTTTCTGGTTGCATCTTCTTTGATCGCAACAATGTGCTAACATGCCGTTGTGTCCAGAGAGATCGCTAATGTCCATGTTGAAGGTAGTCGTTTGCAATGTCCTGGACACATCTCACAACTGCTGACGAGCAACTTCAGCTCGAGAAAACTGGGCATGCGGGGCAGATCACTGTCTTGGTCTTCCTTTCCCAGCGTTTATTGGCGGTGGGCACGGGGCCATATCTCAAAATATATGACGTTCTGAGCGGAACTCTTATTGAGACCACCTGCTTGTTCAGTCAATCACGTGTGCATGGGATCCATTTGAGTAAGGTCTTCTCCACGAGCACAGGCCAAAGTTGCAACCTTGTCCCTGAACATTCCCACTCCTCCTCCTTGAAAAGCACAACCGCCAACAGATGATCGTCTTCCTAAATGCATAGTTTTGGCGGTATCAGGGGGCAAATTCTTGCAGATAGTGCAAGTTGATGTGGGGTATACTGAGAAGTGAGTGCACGCGTGTCTGGTTGTCCAGACGGTTTGATACGACTGTGGATGTAGTTCCCCTAGCTCTTGTTCTTTCCGCATTTTGCGTGACTTTCCAATCTGTCGAGACTGGATCAAAGATGTACAATGGATTTCACAAGAGGTTGGTTGGTATGGGTCTGAGGCCCGACCACTTGGGTTTGTATTCACTACATCCCTCGTCAGGACAAGGCATCGAGCCCTACCCGTCTTGCCCTCGCTTTTTCCCATAACTTTGTTGAAATTTGGGACTATGAATCATTGGAATGTCTCTACCATGTCCAGTGTGAAGAGCGGTGTCTTTTGTAGGTTTTGAACTGTGACATGAGAAGATGTCTGGCATGAACCGTGATATCTTTCATTTCGTACCTAACTCATGGGCAACGCACCTAGATATGCAGCACGTTTCTTTGGTAATAAGTGGGGGGATATCACTATCGCATCAGGGACCGTTTTCAATGAGGTTCTTCTATGGAATGTTTTTGGACGGAACGCAAGCAACGAAGGCTTGGTAGTTAAGCGTTTGACTGGACATGAGGTGAGAGCCATCACGATTGTTGGATTGGAATAACCTTTTTCGAAGCCGTGTCATGGCTTATTTCACCAGGTTTTAGGGTGTGATATTCAATATCCGCTTTAGCTCGGACGGGCGTACATTGGCATCTTCATCCGACGATCGAACAATTCGCGTTTGGGAGACTAGTGCAGATTCCAGGTACGGTCTGGCGGGGCTGTTCCTGCATAAAACGATGATTTCCCTCATTGGGTATCCAGGAATCCGCCATTGATTCTGTATGGTCACACCGGGCGCGTTTGGGATTGCAAAATTGTTGAGAATAAGATCATCAGCATTGGAGAGGTACGTATTCAAGCATCGCGCCATCTGTGTTTCTCATCATCTTCCTAACAATGCGTTTGCGCAGGATGCTACATGCCGTGTATGGGATTGTAGTACGGGTGATTGCAACGCTTGCTGGGAAGGACATGATGGGAGAAATGTTTGGAGCGTCGACATTGATCCCACGCGGACTCTTGTGGTGAGGAATGACGGCCCAAATTTTATGTCTGCCTTCGTAACGCCCAATATCTTTTCAGGCGACTGGGGGAGGAGATGCGGGGGTGCGCTTGTGGGACCTTTCGTCTCTCGCAAGGAATCGAATCGGTGGGTTACAACATCACGTATGCTTTGGAACTACTCATAAACATTGTTATCATAGATTCAGAAGACCAAATGATTCATTGGAAGTTGGGAGAGGAGAGCGAGGTAACGATAGAGATTCGATCAAAACCAGTTTTAGGGCGATCTGACGGGGCATTCTTCTCAAGCCTGAAGACTTCGTAAAGACGTTCGCGATGGTTGATCTTTCAATAGTGATGGTGTGTACCCATTCAGGGTACGTCGAATCGTCCGTCCAGTTTCCTTCTATGATGGTTTTCCTTTCGGTTGGCTGAGTCAGACATTATAGGCGCTTCCTGATTCGCAACAAAGAGGCAGCGGACGCAACGTTTGTTCCCGTCCACCAAGACCCCGTGTTCGCAGACTACTCCGTACTTTTTGCGTCAGATTCGGGCAAGGTGGCTGTAGCAGGGAGTATAGATGGCCATGTGGTCGTAATCAGCCCAAGTCAGAGATTTCAGGTTCGTTCAAACCTGTTCGACGCTTGAATGTTCACAAGCGTACGGTAATTGATTGGCAAGGTCGACAGCCTATCAAATGGAAGCCCTATAACTGCAAAGTGATTTCAATCTTTTTGGCCGAGGTGGTTGGATCTGGTGCGTATTTGAAGCGCTTTTAGGCCGGGATTTCCCCACATTGACAGTATCGTTGCGGGATACTCAGACGAAGTAGATATGTTTTTCTTCGCTGGGGAGAAAGAAGAAATATTCTGGTACCGAGTTGTCGATTTGTCGGGAACGGTATGTTTTTCTGATAAACGGTTTGTCGACCTCCGGAAACCTGCCGTGTTCATACTGACAACAACATACCAGCCAACTGTACACCATATAGCTGCAATTACATTGTCACCAAACATGACCGTTACGAGTCTAGCATACTCCAGGCACGCAAACACTCTGATTTTGGGTTCGCGCAGGGGCGCCGTCGCCATTTACAAATTCCCACCTCCGAAACCGCATGCCGCATCCGTTCCCGCTCACTCATCCTTAAACCTCGACGCGACGCTGGTTCACCGCCATGCACACGGCAGAGACGCAGTGACGTCGATTGTGCCTGAAGAGCACGGAGGTCGCGGTGATCGAGAGATTGTGTTTTCGACGGTGGGAAGGGATGGATGTTATTGTCGCTACTCGTTGAAGCAAGTATCAGCCGACGACGAAGAGTCCCCCGCGGATAGAGCAAATGTTGTTGAAGGGGCAACGTGGAGACTGGAATGCTTCCACAAATCAAAAATCACCAAAGGCTGGCTTGAGAAGGTGAATCGTTGAAAGCCGCGCGACGATCATGAGCCTCACTAATGCCGCCGCAAACTAGATTATGATTGTAGACGACACAGTTTTGCTTTGCGGGTTCTACAACAAGCGCTTCTTTGTTTACAACGACACCAAGAAATATGAGGTGAATAATCTTCACAGTCACGAGTCTCTTTATATCAATTTTCAAATTCATACGTCCTTGCAGATGTTCTCTGTTGCCTGCGGCGGTGCACACCGGCGGTGGGACTTCCAAACAAACGACGGGTTCCTAAATAAATATGCATTCGTCTTCCTTCGGAAATACGAGGTAATGAAAGAAATACGTAGACCTGAAAACCGAAGCGAAAATGGTAGTAATGTTCTATTACCTTCCCTGGCGCCAGGTGCATGCCATATTTCCAGAGGAAACGGAAGAACGTCATTTCATGGATCCCAAGTTGCAGGTGAATACCACGGTTCGGGTGTACTGCATGACCTCGATTAATCTTTTTAATGTATTTGCGCGATAGGATAACTTCCATGGGATGGAAACGCGAGTCGTCCGATTCATTGGTGGGTAGCGCAGTGAGGGTCAAGAGGCCATCTAAGGTACTCATGGAGAAGAATTTTGCGGATTCCCCAGACTTTTCGAGACGGTCAACAGCCTTTTTAGTGACGGCAGGAGAAGATGCTGTCCTCAAGTTTCACGCATGTAAGCGACAGTTGGCATTCTGCTCAATTTAGCGTTCGAACTCAAAATCCGTGTTTTCTGCTAGATGACCGAAATCGCCCCAAAGAAAACCTCAAGTCCCTTGCCGCTGTCCGCAAACATGTTTCCGTGATCAGAGGAATCGATACGTCGTACGGAAGTAAGTCAGGAGCTTTGTTGTCGTATTGGATGGGGCAAAATAAACCTAACAAATGCAACTCTCATTACTTCCGAAACAGAAACCGGGACACTACTTTTTACGGCAGGTGCAAGGGAGGAATTGCGCGCCTGGAATCTCAGCATTGATGACAGCATGGAGGTTCGATGCCTGGAGCTTGTGTGTGCTCCGATGGTCAGGTGAGGAAACTGTTCAGACCTTGTGCGTTTTGAGCGACGCGCGTGCTGAAACGATGTCCCCTTTTCCATAGTCCAATCACAGAAACTCGAATCATGGATGTCGGTGTAACGGCCATAAGTTGGGCACCTGGGTTGCATTTGGTCGGGACAGCGTGTTCCGATGCTTTCGTCAGGGTAAGGAAGGTTGCCGCATACAAATGCACAGACTTTATCTGACACGTGCACGCCAGGTGTGGATCTTCGACGAGTCAAAGCCCTCCTTTCGGCTTTTGGCAACATCACAATTTCACCAACGGTGCGTCCTGAAATGTCAGGCGCTTGCCGTTCCCGTCGAAGACGGCTCGGGTAGGAATACCTTTTGCGTATTTACCTTGCACCATTGATTTTATTCTGATTCCAGCGTAATTTGAAAGATATGTTAGTCCTTGTGACGGCCGGGACGGATGGACGAATCGCAATATGGGATTGCAGTGGCGTTGTGAGGAGGTTTGCAGATTCATCACCGCCACCGGAAGACTTTGAACAAGACCTCGGTTCCCCCATGTTTGTCCATCAGGGTCATCAGTCTGGCGTAAATGGACTGGACGTTCGACTGGGTGAGTTGATGGGCGGACATGGAACAGGCTGGTTGCCTGGTTTGCTTACTCATTTTGGGTTCTACAGTGACAGAATCCCCGGCATCTCCTCAGTTGATGGTGGCGAGCGGTGGTGATGACAATGGAGTGAGTGTACTCCGGGTTTGGCTGAAAAGGGATGGTCCTTCGACTAGGGTCGACCGAGCTGCATCTGGAACAGTACCACCCACACATTCTTCCCCTGTTTCCGGTGCGCAAATGTTTCTTGCTTGGTCGGTATTTGCGTTTGGTTGACTCGATCTGGGGAAGTGCAGCGGTCAGGATAGTCAACGCTACAAATGTTGTGACAACGTCGCTGGACCAACGTTTGAACTGCTGGGAGGTCTCTGAGGGGACTGTAGAGCCCGAAAACAAAAAAGATGGAGATCTCTCGCTGAACCTGCACAACAGCTACTACTTGGACATTGCGGATATCTCCGACATGGATGTTAGATTTGCGGGGTAGGTTTCAGAGTTATCTTTCTGCATTTCATGAAATGCCATAGAACACAAATCGATCCACAGAGCGGAACATCTTCAAGTGGCGGTTGTTGGGTTTGGTATGCAATTACTCGAGAGCGAGGCGAGCGGAGCAGTATAGCTAGCGGACAAGGACAGGATAGCAACGTAGAGTCCAAATCGATAGTTTGGTAAATTTAGCTGCCAATACAAACAGAAATAATCGTTCACGACATTTTATTCTTGAAAATTGCTTTTTACAAAATGGTTGTCCGTTGTGTCGGGACTTCGGATGCCGCGCTGTGCAGGAAACATCCAGTAATAAGACCTTTCTGTGTCTGACCCAGAAAAATATGCAACTGGGGGCTGGAGGTCTCACCTGGGAAAAGCCCACCCTCCTTTACGGTTGCCTCTGCTTGTGCCTCGGGTTTTCCTTGCAAACGACCCTCAATTTTCCTCTCCGAGCACAGAAGAAGCAGTGTTGGCAGCGCAATTTGAGCGACGTCCTCACTTTGTAGGTAGCACTTTGAGATTGAAGGAAGGGGGAGGGCGAAGGAGTGGAAAGGGCTAGGGATGCTGGAGAGGAGGAACCAGCAAGCGCAGGGCGGCGCAGAGCGGGACGCAAGCGCAGGAGCGGGCGGAGGGAGCGGGCGAGCGATGAAAGCATTTTCCGGGAAATGTGGGGTTTGAGATTCAATGCAGAACGGTGAATCCGGTGAGTTTTTGTTGCCTGGATACCGAAGTACTTGAGCTGCGCAAGCCATCTCCATATTGCGGTTTGCCCCAACACCATGACAGAACGAGACGATCTCGAGACGATTCGGACAAAGGCAGAAGTATCCGTCCACCTTGTTCGAAACCTCGTCTCAAGCTGGCTACCTCCTGAAACAACCGCAGAGCGGAAAGCCGAGGAAAAGGCAGCGAGCAAGGCCAAGTAGGAATCATCTCGCGTGCTCCGGCTCCGACTTCAATCGGCTTACCGACATTTGCGCTCAGTGCAGCTCCGATAGCGCTATATGGAACCACGCAGGAGACGAAGAAGCGCGATGCGGCTCTTCATAGAGCTATTGTAGGGAAGAAAGCTGGAGGGGCAGGCGGGAAGGCAGAGGGAGGCCCCGTATCTAATGGAGGTAAGAAGTTTTCCTCCGTATGTTTCATGCTGTCCATGGAAACCAATCCAGCCCTCTCCTTATTCAAGGAGGTAAAGTTACAGGTAAAGCTGGTGTATCTGATGAGGAAGAAGAGTCCAAAGGCGGTATCCAAGCAAAGAACTCTGCATCATCAACAAAGAAGCGGCCAGCGGATGCGTTGTCAGCATACCTCGAAAGAGGTGGTGGCAAAAAGAAGAAAAAGAAGCAGAAAACTATCGGGCCGTGAACATTGTACATATCCAACCCTTAAAGTAATTTAATTCGTCATAATTGCCCAATCACCAATTTCTTCGAAAGACTTCAAATATATATTCAAACAAATCCGCCTATCATCATCCACCTTTCCCCCCACCCACAACATGTATTTATTCACACGCTTCCTCACGTACACCGACACTGATAAGCGGTAACCCAGATGCTTATCCACTTGTTCGTGCCCCAAAATTGTACAGTTTGCACACTCCGTCGGCCCCGCCAGACGCCATGTACTCTAACGCTCCAGGGTGGTACTTGACTGACCACACACCTTCGTCGTTCTTCTTGCGATGTGATGTGTACTCTTGCAGGCAGCTACGCGTTTTCAGATCCCACCATCGAATAGAGCAATCATGTCCTTATGCCGTATCAACGTCAATTTTTTCCCGCTCTTGTGAAAATGCCCGCCACACAATGCACGAAGTTCCTACCTCCTGAGGCTACCGTCAACCCACCAGGTGCGATATCGAGCGCCGACACCGCGTCAAGATGGGCAATTTGGGAATGTGTGCATTGTCCTACAACGGCCAGACCACATCAACCGAGGTATCCTATATGCACGGCCGAGAACACCAACACTTACCAGTATTCAAATCGAATAGCCGAAGATATCTATCTTCGTGAGCAGTTATGAGCAATGGCATCGTTGGATGGCAAAGAACACGGTTGATTTGTGTCCGCGTTGTCCCATCTTCAAATTTCAACATTCGTCAATCACGAAGTAATGCTTAGGTGAAACACCACCAGACTTACCGAACGTCTCGTTGCTGCGGCATGTCATGGTCTCCTCACCGGTTTCGACATCAAAAATCTTGACGACGCTGTTCTGATACGCCACCGCTATCCTCTTATGATCGGAGCAAACCCAGTCCAGCGTCGTCGGATTTTGTAATCCCGCGTGATCTGAGTTCTTCGACGACGTGGACACGCCCTCGTGGTTTAGGCCGTTATACCAAAGCGTCGTCTTCAGACCCCAGCTTCCTGGGGTGATATCCCATAATTTAATGGCCCCGTCGCTGGAAGCTGATGCCAAAACCGGGTACGCTTGTGACAGAGGATGGAGCTTCAAATCCCAAATTGCATCAGAATGTCCAACATAAGTGTGCTGCTTCAGTGACGCATCTGAAATGTGAAATCTTACAACGTCGTTCAAGCAGGATATTTTCCGGTACAAAATCAGCGCTTACTGTAAGGTGCATACGGATCTTGCGTTAGTGGTGGCAATTTCCAAGCGCGGATTGTAGCGTCCACGCTTCCAGTGAAGCATCTTTCACCATCCCCCGATATTGCCAGGGCTGTCAGTGCTGCTGTGTGACCCCGCAATGTCACTATCGGTTCCAAATCAACAACGGCCTTGCCACTGTTACCAGGTTAGACTTGCCCCAATCGCTAATATCTGTGCTAAGTGCTATCCCTCACCTCCGTTGATCCATGTCCCCCAGATTCCACAATTTGGCAGTGTTATCTTCCGAAGCAGTTAGTAGAGCACACTGGGTAGGGTGGAAAACCACCGCTCTTACAGAATCCATATGACTGCTCAAAGCGACAATGAGCCACAAGCATAAAATCCCCAAGCCGAGAGACTTCCTACCCTCTCAGTGTTACCCGCGGTCTCCAGATCTTCTGGTCATCAGGCTTAGCGAATGCTGCAGCTCCCTTCTGAGTTTCTGGTTGAGTCCATTTTCCGGACAAGGTGGACAAACAAGGAAATGCTCACTTTGGAAGTGGAATCGTCTACATCATCCTCCGTCAGGCTGAGAGTCGCCAAATCATCGCCTTCCAATGATAGAGCGTTCGCCACCACAGAAGGAATAGCATCTCCCCCTGCAAAGAGCACCAGCGTAAGACCTGCAATCATTGTGCATCATTGGTGAATTATAAGACATTTTCATACCAGGAGATTTTCTCTTTGCGTTTGCTCCCTTATTCTCCCATTTGTTCATCATCTTCGACACCTGATCCGCCGGAAGCTTAAGCTTTTCCTGCATCTGCTCTATACTCTGTTCACACAAGATAGTGCGTTTGACATGGCATCGCCGAAGACTAAATCAAGGACGCCTTTCATACCACGCTGTCCTCTGATGACGCCTTTTCTTTGCGGTCGCCAGTCTCCGTGTCCGAGCGCACGACATCTTTCTTTCTTGGTTCCGGTACCGAAGGTGGCTGGTCGACATGATTGTTTTGGTTGGCATTATCCTCCTCTAATACGGGTTCGACCACGTCCAACGGCGGCTCCAACGCCGAGGCATCTACACTTGCTTCTGCTGCTCCGCCCGGCGCTTCGGCATTGCTGCTTTTCGCAGAGGATTTCCCTTCCCGGTCGCGTGTCAGCACAGAGATATCCTTGTTCGGCCCCCCCAGTTCCCGCTGTGTTCCTTCAGCTGCTCGTGCCGCTGGCCGTTCATTTGATTTTGCGTCAGGACGCATTCGACCAGCAGTGATGGTGACGTCCTTCCTCAGTGTTCCTGCCGTCGTCCCTGCGGCTATCCCTCCGCCCCATTCCCCACCCGCGTCTGCTTCTGCCCCTTCCGACCCGTCCGAGCTCGGGCTGGGCACTCTGATATTGTTTTGAGGCGCACCTCCGTGGGATGTGGTTCCAGATGTGGCAATCAAGTATCCCACTTCTCGTAGATAGCTGGTCAATTCTGACTGGTCAGACTCGTGCACCTTCCGATTTGACTCCATACAAGATCACCAGAACCCACTTCTTCAGAATTTCACGACTCCGCATGTGTCCGAAGCCCTTGGAAAAGTTTAATAATGAACCACCTAGCGT
Organism: Borealophlyctis nickersoniae; assembly: GCA_027604605.1. NCBI lineage: Eukaryota > Fungi > Chytridiomycota > Chytridiomycetes > Rhizophlyctidales > Borealophlyctidaceae > Borealophlyctis > Borealophlyctis nickersoniae. Next base: position 18,420 of record JADGKA010000148.1, on the reverse strand, counting down.
GCCGTAGTTAACGGAAGCTGATAGCGCGGCGTCCGGCATTGTCAAAATACTGATGGGCGCTGTCTGGGATGTGTTAGCGGGATTGGGTGGCGGTTGTTGGCCGATTGCGCCTTCTGAACCACTGGAATTCCCTTCTTTAAGTTGCTGTTGAAGATTAAGGAATTTGGTCCTTTTCCCCACATCAATAATGAGTAAAGCTAAACTTGATGAAGGTTTGCCCAAAATATCCCTACCTTTCCTGCCGAAGGGCGTATTCCAACATCTTCACCCTTCGCAGTAAATCTGTTTTCAAATTTTCTACACCGCGTCGCTCACCCTCCAGAAAGGATACGCGGGCCTGGAAACATGTAAAACAGTCGAGGATTGAATACAATGTCGTCTATGTAGCAGGCGTTCTCCGCCTTTACGTATTAGCTACAAACCTTCAAATCCGCCTTCTCTATGTCCCACTCATTGCGCTCCCTTTCAAACCTCCTCCATTCGCATTGTAAGAAATGCAGCACCCCGGGTAAAGTATAGCCATTCAAAGCATTGACCGCTTGGTTGCTAGCCAATTGTTGCGCTCCAGGACCAACTCCTTGCGGTTGTTGGGCTGTTTGTCCTGACATGTCAGTTCCCAAGCCGCGTCCGTGCAACGCAAGGTGCTGCTACACCGAGACAACTACGCTCAAAAACAGGTCGGCAATGAGAAAGCTGCTAGAAACGGTCACGGCTGTGGGCAGACGGGATCGCCTCGCAAAACCTACAAACAGGCTCGCAGAAGGATATCCACGCGTGTGGTGTATAGAAGCGGTCGGAAGACTGCAAGAGAGTAGTGTTACGGACCTCAAAACGAAGTGTTACGACTTTGCTAAGGAGATAACAGGAGCAAGATGAATTGAAGAATGTCAGCGGCTCTCAAGTTTCCGCCTTTTGCTTTTGAGGCCTGGTGCCCGATTATGGCCACGCATAACATGCCATAACAGCCATAACCCCCGACTCCAAGCTCACCAACCTTTCCTTTGACCTCAACTTACCTACCAATCGTCAGAATGTCGAACAACAAGGAGAGAGAAAGAAAGTAAAGAACCTGTCACATAGTTCCCCCCTCCACGCATTGACAGGTTACTTATCGGAAGGCTGGCTGGGCTTGTTACAGAGTTCCAGGCAATGACTGGGCGTACAAGCGTCATTTTTCAAACGATCTTCCCGAAGTTCCCTTCGAACCAAAGCTCCTGGAGTATCCGTTCCCTGCCGATCACCTATATCAGTTTGAACATGCTTCAATATTTGAAACAACCCCATTCGACGTGTGCGGACCGGATGACGAAAACGGAGCGCCCTGCGCGCCTTTTAAACTGGGTTATTTGGAAACAGCCATGAAGAACATATTGAAGGATGTAAAAGGTGAGGTGACTATTACGTGGAGTCCTACGGCAATACGCAAGCCTTGTGTTTGAGGGGTGGTGTTGCGACATACTTTCACATCCAGCAGCTCTTGACTCGTCTACTCCTTTCAGAGACGCCACCGCAAGAGCAGGACCTAGATGAAGAAGATGAATTTCTGCTCAAGGCACCAGAGGCAAGGAAGCCAACAACAAACCAACCACCTGCTAGGATCCGTCCAAAGGTGTCATGGCTGCGAAACACGGAATACATTGCATCAGACGACAGAGGGTATGGCTCACCCGTCTCTGAGGCAAAGTAAGTATCATTTTCCCGATTCATCATGATACATTTTACCATAGTAACGCTGCCTTTGTGCGCTTTTTGAGGGCGCGAAAGGTTGAAAAGCCTCCAATCGACATGTCGCCGGAGGGACAAATTCGCGCGATTGAGGCGACGTTTGAAGCAGCTGGGTCAATTAATCTCCAGACTTTGAAGCATCCCAAAAAGCCGGACGTGACACCAGTAGAACTATGGCCCATTTTTCCCAACTTTTTGCTTTGGAATAACCATTATATGCTGGTGACCTATGATGGAGATCCGACCGAGCTGTCGTTGGAAAAGGTCAGGAAGGAAGAACGGAGAAGGAAAATGTCTCCGCAGGCGTTAAACTTCATCAAATAACAGGCGAAAGAGGTGGATCCTGGGAAGAACGCCCAGCTAGAGGAGGCCATATTGAAACCAATGACCGGTGATGATGGGGTTGAAAACATCTGCTATTTTACTCCGACTACGGAGACTTTGTCCAAAATTACGGAGAAGCGAAAGCGAGTCGAGGAGTTTGGCGATGACGAGGATGATGATGATGATGAGGTAAGCCCCATCTTGCTCGCACAAGGCAGACATGGTTGCCTAACTGGCGTGTATTCAGACATACGAGTACTCCTACGTCCGCGACTTTATTTATGATCCTAAACCGAAGAACGATCAGATGTTATATCTAGAGCTGGGGAGGAATGGAGGCGCACTATATGGTCGATTTCATAATCAACTGAAGATGCGGAGAAAGAGAGCACCGGTAATTTCAGCGCTCCATACATTTTTCAACGATTTTCCCCTCATATTGCATTTCGGGGTTGTAGCGTCGGAGCGAGAAGATTGCCCAACAAAATCCAGCGACTCTGTTGCTGAAAAAACGGCCAGAGACACAGGAGGAGCGGGCCATGAAAAGACAAAAGTTCAAAGAAACCTTCGAGGAGACGTTTGAGGACGATGTTGATGAGGACGGTGAAGCCTCTGGTGAGGAGGCGATGGAACGAGGGGAGCAGCTAGGAGAGCAGGAGCCCAACATGGCAGCTTTTGCGGGAGATGACTAGCCTGTCACCTTTTGGAATGTACATATCGAGCAATCAAATTCAAAGTGCAACGATCACTGTATTTAAATATCACAGAGACTTGTAATAACTCGCTGCATCAATCTTTCAAAAATTTGGCGTGGAACTCCAGGTGATCGTCAACTGGCAATGCGAAGGATAATCAGCGGTTTGCCTTTTACTAAACCGGAGAGTTCAAATAACCACTTACCAAACGTCTGAATGAAATAGTATGAATGATCGTACCCCTCCTACAAACGCGACCATGAGAACCCTTAGACAGCTCATTTCATTTGCATACAATCCCTGGACTGACCTGCATTCGGAGCTCCACTTCTGCCTTCGAATTATTGGCATGCTTCAACTTCTCCACGAGCAATTGATCCTTCAGAAAGGAATCCTGTGCCCCCTGATCAACCAGTATCTTCAAAGGAGGTCCGGCATAGCTCTTCAAAAGGATGCTCGCATCATACGCCTTCCAAGCCTCCTTATTTGCTGATCCCAGATAACCCCCAAAGGCCTTCTTTCCCCACTCACATTCCGTCGGGTTAGCTACGAACGGCAAAGTTAATCGATATCGCCTTCCAATGTATGAAGACAAACCACTTGATCCGAGTTCTCACCGATTGGGGCGAACGCCGAAACTGATTTGTACTTTCCGGGATTCTTTAAGGCGGTGATGAGGGCACCGTGTCCTCCCTAGCAAACCGTGAATCGCAAGGAAAGGGGTACCTATCCAGAAACGCATGCGTACATACCATACTGTGCCCAAATACCGACACACGCGAAGGATCCACGGGGAGCGACGAGTTCACAGCTTTCGGCAGCTCGTCAGTCACGTAGGAATACCTGTCGGGGCGAACGCAAATAATGAACCAACACCGCAAACGTTTCATAGAATACACACGCAAAACATACATGCGATAGTTTTTCCATTTTGGCTCGGTGGCATCCTGATGTTCATTAGAGGAAGCGCTCTGCACACAAAGAAGCTTCAAGAGATACTCACGACGTAGAAACCTGCGCCAGTCCCAAAGTCCCACGAATCTTCCTCTCCTTGAATGTTCAATCCCCTTCATGGGCATCACCGCATCAGTTCAGAGGAGGTTCTACCAGGACCGTTACTGCGAAAAGCGCAGTTACCTCGGGCTCGTGTCCGGACACACCAGGACAATACCAAGTTGCGCTGCTTTCCGCGCCGCACCAGCTTTTTGAATGAAATTGTCCTACGTTGCCTGAATTTCAATGGATAGTTCCTATGGAGCAGGATCGCTTGAACATTCGTGCAAACCTCTGTACAAGTCAAGCCGGAAAGAAAGTAAAGGACAGGAAACCGCTGCGACTCGTTCGTTTGAGGTGGAGTGAACACGTTGAACTTCATCTCACACCCTAGAACGGCCGAGTTGTGCGAGTATTTTGTCACGAACCCGCCAAAGCATTTGCTGCGGGTGATTTGTTTCAAGACTTGCGGACCGCTCGTCGTTCCTTGAGATGGTGGTGTTCGAGCTTTCGATGACGGACGACCAGAGTCGGCGGCTCCGACGGCATTTACCGACGAAATTGTAATTGCGGCAGATCCCAGAGCAAGGAACATAGTAGCAGCAACTTCACTGGTCAAAGGGATAAAGTAAGTCCTATTCAGAAGCGTCGAAATTTTGAACCTAGAAGTACATGGATGGACGAAAAGCTGTCGCGCGGTGTTTGTGCCACGCCCGCGATTCAGCTGTACGTCATCTCATTGCGCCACCCTCAGGGATGCTTGGAATGGAAGAATAGGGAGTTTGCGCACCGGCCAATTTTCAGTCCAAAAATACGTGGATGCGGCTGGTGATGGGCTGGTGAATGTAAATCTCGCGCGACCACTGAAAATTCGGTCTGAAAAGTACGTGGTAGACCGCTCCACCACGTACCTCTTGTACGTGATACGTGTCAAGGTCCCTCAAACTTCAAACCACTGTGGCTTTGCAAGTTTTCATCCATTTCCTTTGACCCAGGATGAAAATGAAAGCTGAGAACCCGCTCTTTCAGTCCCAATTTACGGATCTGAGATCCGTTGCATTTTCATTTCGCGCTTTTGAAATGCCTCCAGGACTCAAACTGAAGGGAATCGGGGCGGCAGGCGGGTTCTGGGGGACAGTAGAGGGAAACAGGGGTTTCTGAGATGTCCTGGAAGCATCAAAGAGGTCTTTTTCACTTGTGGTTTCAAAAATAAAGTCTATTCACAACTTGAAAATACTCTTCGAGCGCCGGGGAAGTGTAAAGTGCGCGTGCGCAAGGTAATTTTCAGTGGAAGCTTTTACGTGGTTCCTTGACGCGTCACCACGTATTTTTGGGCTGAAAATTCGCGGTGCGCAAACTCCCTAATGAACCGTTTGTTAACAATTGTATCACAACCCAGCAGTATTGGTCTCTTGGCCTTTTATCGAACTTCCAAAGGCAACAGATGGAGGGAATGTTTCTTAAGAATCAGCACAATATTCGCGGGATATGCTGATGCTACGCTCGTTCTGGGTGTATTCACTATTTACAATTGCAAGGCCGGCCGCCTGAACGACCCTCATCCACATATCTAAATCTCTACATCTATGAATCTACTCCCAACATTCATTCCGTCGGATCCTGCTTTCTTCCAGTCTTCAATCCATGCATCCGATCGTCTCCATCCCGCAGAAAGCCTTTTTCAGCTCAAACTTCACCCTATCCTGCTTGAATATGCCAGGCCCATCTGTTCCACTCCTCCTCCGGTGGGTGCTCCCAGTCCACGCATGGATTGAACTCTTCCTCCGCGGCGATGCCCCTGTCAAGGCTGGCGGGGAAGTCCAATGGAGATTCATTTGGCGGGTATAAGAAGGGGCGGGTATTCTGAGATGAACAAGACTGCCCATAGTGTTTATGATTCACCGCCGTCAGATTTGAGTCCGGACTCCGCGGGTTTTCGTGGGTTGGTTCTGGAGGCAGTGGGTCGTGATCGCTTCGGGGGTTGAAAGGTCGGTGCCGCCACGGTGAAGATTGCAAGGCAAGCTGTGCCCACAATCAGACCAACCGTAACACGCTGTTTATGGCGGTACGGCAACATGGATGCATTGCTTCGCGGGTTTTCGCGGCTGGAAGTTCTGTCTAGCGAACAACGATGCAACGGCGATCCGGAGTGTTTGCCTGCGGGGAAGAAGAAAACAAGGGAACTTCGTTGTTTTAGCACGGATTCAAATAGCCCCCTTTTCTCCCTTCAAGGAAGCCCGAATTCACCAACTTACCACTCCCAGCGACTGCTCACTTGATGTAGAGTTCTAGCGGCCAGCTGTGCTATGAAGATTGACGTGGAAGACGCCGGACAGACTTCTTCAACCCGATTGCGCCACACGCTTGTGTGTTTGCGGCACGGTTGCTGCGCACTTTACCGACACCAGGTCCGCAACTTCTGGCTAGGTATTTACGTCCGCGTCTCCAAAAATGCAACGTACCGTTGAGGCAGCCTTCTTTCGGGGAGGTACGAGCAAGGGTCTGTTTCTACGTCCCCGCGTGCTCGCTCCCTATGCGCTACCTACCCGCGAGGCGATAATCCTATCCGCGATGGGGTAAAAGATGTGGAACTTGAGCCTTCCGGAAAGTTTAAAGCAGCTGAACCTTTGCAGTTCGCCAGATCCCGACGGCCGGCAAATCGACGGTTTGGGAGGTGGCGTGAGCAGTCTGTCCAAAGTAGCTCTCGTAGGAAGTCCTGGCGAACAGGGAATGGAGTGGGTCAAGGACGTCCTTGGACACTCGAGTGGCAACGACGCGTGGGACGTCGCTTACAGATTTGGACAAGTTGAGGTGAAGAAGAAGGCAATAGATTGGTCAACAACATGTGGGAACCTTATCGCAGCTGTGGGACACTTTGCCGTCGACGAGCGGTTGATTCCACACTCTCAACTTGACGCTAGAGCGAACCGTCATCGTGGTATGGTTCCAGTTCGCATCTTGTCTGTCAATACCGGTGCGACTATGCTCGCCCAAGTACCTACCGTGCGCTGTGAGCATACTGGAGAGCTTTATGCTGCCACCCAGGGTGATACTCAAATCAGTGGTGTGCCCGGCACCGGCGCTCCTGTGGACATTGAATTTCCGAATCCCGCGGGGCCGGAGGGGGTTTTACCAACTGGAAATCCCAGAGATGTAATCAATGTGGATGATGGTTTGAAAGTAAGAGGAGGCAGACGTTTGCCATTTGGTTCACTCGCCGGAGCACTGGCTGTAACGCTCATTGTCTTCAGATCCCTATCACGCTCATAAATGCCGGGCTCCCCACCCTCTTTGTCCCACTTTCTTCCCTTCCCTTTCCGCTTTCTTCAATTCTCTTGCACCCCTCTGAAATCGATAACAACAAACCCTTGATGTCCCTGCTTGAGCGCATACGTCAATCCGGTGCAGCGCTTACGCCCACGCTGAAAAAGACGTTGTCGCCTTCCGCACCCAAAATTGCCATAGTGGCTCCATCAACTGAGGCTTATATGACAACTTCAGGTGGGAAAGTCATGCCCGGAGAGATGGATCTCCTGGCGCGGGCTATTAGTGTAGGAAACGTGCACAGGACGTTCCCTGCGACTGTTCTAATGGCAGCGGCAGCTGCGGCAGCAATTAGAGGGACCGTTGTGGAAGAAACGGTACAACTGGGCGGGAATGCACTGAAGAGGGATGGAAACGGGGTCAACTGGGTCAGAGTTGGACATCCAGCTGGGATTGCAAAAGCAGGCGCAAGGGTCAAGTCGAATGAAACGGGCGAGGGTTGGAATTTAGAGTCAGTTGCAATGACGCGCACTGCCAGACGGATCATGGTATGGTGAAGCTGGAGCACATTTTGCGTGCAAAGCATGGACTTGACCAATTTCCCTTTAGAGCGGGCAAGTGTTCATTCCCAGCAAAGTCTTTGAATGATCGGCGGTGTCAATCGGAGTCTAAAAGGATAGCTATGCTGTACCTGTTTTTCTATTCGGGGGAGTGTGTCTAATGTTTCCCGTCAATCCGTCTTCCGATCAACGTTTGAGGGATCATTACCCGCTGTTCAATTTCCGAACACTGCTCATCACCTAATCTGGCTAACTAATCTAATCAACTGGCTTCTTCGGAACTTCACGCTTTTCTATGATCTTATCCACAATCCCGTACTTCAAAGCCGTTTCAGCGCTCATGAAATGATCCCGCTCCATGGTTTTTTCTGTTCAATTGGAGAAGTCAGGATATGGCCATTTGGCCAAGCCTAGTCAACGTCAGACTTACCAATCCATTCCATCTCCTGGTTGGTGTGCTTCTGGAATATGTGGTTCAGACGCCGCCGAATTTCCAGAATCTCTTGAGCGTGGATGGCAATATCGGAAGCTTGTCCCGTTGCGCCACCGCTGCAGATTTTCACGAAAGTTTAAGGACAATCATCTGGGAGGTCAGCAGCTACCATTGATACCCACCTTGGCTGATGAATCATAACACGACCATTGGGAAGGATTGACCGCTGCCCCGGCTCTCCCGCGGCCAAAAGTAGTGAACCCATTGAGCATGCTTGTCCAATACATACTGTGGCAACTGGGCTCCGAATGTACTATTTCGAATATTAGTAGACGTAGTCAAACCGGAATTGCGGGTTGGGAAGCGGCCGGGTACCTGCATCTGGAAAGAAGCGTCAGGCATCACGCTTTGTGTTTGAACTGACGAGCGACGAACTCACTGTATCATATATCGCCTGGCATGATTGAAAACCCAGGTATCAGTCCTTAAAAGTCGATCAAACCACATAGACAAATGGATTGTTCATGACGCACCAATCCAGATGTGACGGAACCACCGGGTGAATTGATGTAAAAGTTGATGGGCTTCTCGGGGTTCTCAGCCTCCAAGAATAATAATTGAGCTACAATGACCGCCGCTGATCCATCGTGCACCTCCCCGTTCAGCATTACGATTCGCTCCTTGAGCAAACGAGAGAATATGTCGAATACCCGCTCGCCGCGGGGCTGTGAAAGGTTTCAACGTAGGTTGGATACCGATTCGATCAGACAGGACAACGGCTGCGTTTGGACGTGTGCCATACCGAAGATTCAACAACGTAGGGCACTCCAATGGCCGTTATCTGCTCAGAGGACCGGCCATTGCTGGGCTTGCTCCAGTCATGCAAAGCGCGGCTCGCCGAAACCTAGATCAAGGTGGACATGTCAGGGCCCGTCCCTATTTGGCAGTAGGTACGCTCAGCGTTCATACTGTTGGAATCGCCCTGGAGGAGCGGCATAGGCCGAAAGAACGGCGAAGTGAGCGAGTGCAAAGGAAGGCGGCGTGTTTAGAATGTGACATGATGTGCAGAGGATTCTCCAAAATTGCAATTCGTTCGCAATGCAAGGTGATCTTCCATTGCAGCGGCACAGATGTGGAAGGGTTGGGGGCACAGCAATGTGGCACAGAACTATAAAAGCGGAATCGCGGGTGTGTTCCTGAAGATCCTTCCAAGATGTCCTCTATGGACGACAACACAAAGAAAGCAGGTGCAACCTTGACCATTCGTCTCATCAAATCTTTTGAGTATCGCACTTTTAAAAATGTGATTCTCACCGGCATTGACCTCGGAGCGACGTATCCAGAAGACATCAAAAAAATTGTTGCAGAAAGTATCCTTTTCTCCAGCGACAGTTTGCCCACTTCTTTGGGAGGGCCTTTTCGTTACTCAGCTTTTTGGTGTACTACGGCTCAAGGAACTGCCGTTTCTTTAAAATCCTTGACTCGTTATGTGTTTCCGTCCTGCCAGGAATAAAAACAACCCCCGGATTTAAGCCTTATCTGAACAATAACTTCGGTTAGGGTGGTCAGTCGGCTCGCGTCCCAAGCCATTGATCGATTAACGCTTTCGCACTCAGATTCATTAAAAATTTATATGAAACCACACGGCGCCAAGGTTAGAATCGTTAAATGAAAGCACGTCGAATCGGAAGGGAAGCTTAGGTCACCTCTACAGACATCCAATCTCATCATTAATATGGACCACGACGACTGGTTCCTCGATGACTCCAAAACTCTAGCGGAACAAGGGATAGGTTAGTGTTGGACCGGAGTGTGGCTCCTGCGTTTCGAAATCTGATGAACGTCAGCAGAGAACGAAACGGAAATTAGCTTCTTCAATCGGGCATTATTTGAGGAGTACAAATTGCATCCCGAAGTGAAGTGGTGATGAGTATTCCGAGAAAGGCAGCCAGTATCATGGCATTGGGATAATCATTGATATTTCACGTTTAAAGCATGTATGTACTGGTTGATATCTTAATTGCGAAAGATTCTGATAACTACGAGTCCATGGTCTTATTGTACCAGCCAGGTAAAGACCAATAGCACGTGATTTTGTCGGGATGATCTGATGAATCATCTGGAGGGTATGTGCTGGAGTCAGCTCGTATGCATCTACCGACAGTTTGCTGCAAGAACATACCACAGAAGGAGAAACCATCCTTTTCCTTGTCGTTGAAGATGTCATCAAAGAGAGTTGGTGCTGGTTTGGGCTTGATCAAGTATTTCCGCCGGCATGCGCCTCGATCCACAAGCATCTGCAGAATTTCTCGCAACTCAGCCCGAGTCATCAAGGGTGAGAACTTTCGGTGCAGCTTGCTCTAAAAGGAAACGATTGATCAGCACCATGCAACGACTTACGGTCCTTTGATCGGGCCTCTAAGTACCTCATATGTCCCGGGATTCTGCATAATTTCACCCATCACCGCTTCCATGCAGGCACGTACGACAGAATCGACACGATTGCCGTTGATATCGTACCACAGACGAGCTGGGGTGAGATGGCCATGGACGAAGCTCTCCTGACCGTCCAGTGGCTCTGCCGCAACCCTTTTCTTTGTAACTATCGTCCATTTATGGAGATGCTCATGGATTATGTAGCGGTGGTCGTCGAAACCCACGCGCTCAACCAGTGGGAGGAGATCGGAAAAGCGGAACGTGTTGCGCAGAAGGTCAAGAGAATGTGAAAGGACAGCTTGGGTGATGCCAAAGGGTGCAATAACGGCCTGTGCAATGCATAAACGTACATCTTAGCCCGCGAAAGCACAATAAAATGTTGAACCAAACTACCTTGATCTGATTCTCCGATACTCCTGCAACGCCGCCTGACTTGATTATCTCGTAAATTGCTCGAATGCAAACCCGGTCTTCCTCTTTCGGCAAAGGAGTAGCACAGAGAACCTCCTCCGGCGTTCGACCGAAGCCTGCGACTGGTACACTCGCGTCCATCTCCCTCCGGTCCCCATCGGGTTTCAAACGTTTCGCAGTGTGGGCGTTATCATCATCTTGTCCATCCTCAGGTAACGACCGCTTTCGAGTTGCTTCTGGCAACGGGTGGGGTTCTTGGAATTGGGCCGTTGGTTGAAGAACCACTTCGGCATTCGGCATTGCCGCATCTATATCTCTCGACTCGTTTGAACTTCATCATAGAGGGTACCAAAAACAATGCACGCATACCTTCGTCAGCCACCTCCTCACTCGCCGCACTCATCTCGTCTAATTGAGGGGTCGCCGTCACGGCGCCGCTTGACACCTGATCCAACAAAGCGCACATGCCCCCGCTGGTGGTGAAGGGCGAGTACTTCACGGGGCCACCTTTAAAATCTTGGCTGAGCTGTAGAGTGAATCCCACCGCTTGTGGTAGGAGTCGGTCAGGAAGCGTGCCGGCAATGGCAGCAAGAAACCTAGTAATGGATTTAAAAGGCGAAATTTTTCTTCCGGGACTGCAAAACGGAACGCACCTGACGGACAGTTGGAAGCCGCGACCGGGCAAGCTGCGGTCGGATGCCCCCTTCTTGCTCACAACGGATTGGTCGACCTTCAACTCTTGGAGAGCCCGTTTGATACTTTCGTTGGGATAGCCCTGCAAGATTTCGAACGCATGTTGCGGATTGTAATCCTTCTCCGGCGTCATTAAGATCATCTAAGTTGAATAACGGTGTCAATACCACTAGGATGCCAAGGTGCTTCACGGCGACATGGTGTACCTTAATCAGAGTTTTCACCACTTGCCGCTCTATTGTAATTTCATCTACGGCCTCAATTCGCTGTTGATCAACCAGACCCTGCTCGTCCACACGAGCACCGAAAGCATGTCCATACAAAACAGCCATTCGCTGACGTGTGGTCGCTTTTTCTCCGAGCTCATCTTCAAATTCTGTCGGTTGGGGAACAGCCTTCTTAGCCACCGGTGCCGAGAAGTCGTATAGTTGGAACACTTGTTCCGGTCTCGGCGGAAGATAAATCAACGGGGCAGGGTCGGTTTTTTTCCTGTAAAACGGCTCGTCAATCCGGTGAACGAAATGTCAATAGTGACACATGCATTGGCAATACATACCGGGTCATCTCGCCCATGACTTTCCTGAAGTACGGGACCATACCCGATAAATCCAGTTCGATAAGGGGGACCTTTTCTTGCGGATCAAAGGCATTGTCGGCAATGCCCTGGTCCTTAATGCGCGGCCACTGAGCAACCAGGAAATTCACGCGATCTTGCACTTGGGGGCTTTTCAAAAGGGTGTTCATGCGGCGTCTACACAGCTCAGTGGGTTTGGTGTGGTTGTCCAAGCGACTTTTCAAAATATTACCAATCGGCGTCCAGCCAAAACGCTCAGGACGATTGTGTATGATTGCGTGGCTATGAAGAAGAATTTCATCTTCTTCCGGCGTCCAGGTAGGGCGATTGCGCTTGGCCGCTGCTTCATATTGATCTTGGAATCGGTCCTCATCCGCTATGATTGGAATCTGTTCGTCGTCGTGCTCTTCAATACCTTCTGCAATCGAAGCGACCACTCTGTTTGCCGTCGGCTGACTTCGGTATGTATTCCTGTATGCCGGTCTGCCGCGAGTTTCACGAGCTTTCCCTCGTTCCTCAAGCCCGCTTTCCTTCAGTGCAATTTCTCTCAGCTTTTTCTCCTTCAACTTCTTTCTTACAGCTTTAACGGCTGGTTCGGCGGCTGAGCGCGATATCCTCGCAGCTTTGAGGCGCTGGATTTGTAGTTGTTTTTGTTGTTGCTGCTGCTCTTGCTGCTTCCGTCGTTCCCGCCGTTCTTGTTCCCGTTTTGCCTGTCGTTCTTGTTTTTGCCGATAATACTCAGCGTTCTGCTGCCTTTTCACGGCCGCAGCCAGCTCCCTCTTACGTTGCATTTCCGCTTTGTGACCCTTTTGCCGTTGATATTTTTCCTCCGCCTTTTTGAAATAGAATTGCACTCTTGGCAAGCTGAGGCCAGCTTCTTCGGCCAAAGCGCGACAGAGCGTTTCGTTGCGCAGAGGGGTCTCCCCTGTTTCAGAGTTGACGTGAGGATCCAAAATTTTCCTGTGGGCTGCAGAATACGGAAACACTGCCCGCCAATTCCGCACGTTCGTGATGGTCCCAAGGATACCCCGCTGAACGTGCCTATTTGATCCGTTTACCCCAACCTCCAGTGCGGGATCAGCAGCAACACCGCCTGCTCCTTCCGGCTCAGGATCCAAAGCCTTCCATCGCTTTACATCCCTCTGTGAACAGAGGTATTCCAAATTGATCCAGTAAATGTTGAGGCTTGTTGCACTATCAATGACGTAGTACCGCACGATTCTGCTGGGGTCGGTCGCGTGATCATGTAGCGGTACGCGGTACTCAAGGCGGTAGCTGGGGTGCACGTCATTTGGGAGGATTGCTGCCATACTCGCCCGGGCGTCACCAATGGTAGTTGTGGGCACAAAATGTCCATCAGGACCTATTCGTGGCATTGGCGACAGAATACCCAGAGCCTTCATGATATCTAGCAACACCTTCAAATTCTTGCGGTACTTGTTCTTGATCCCGAAAATCTCTCGACGAACTTCAAGCGGAACATCGCCAATTTTTGTATCGGCAAAGCCGGGCTGTTTCATGAACTCATCAATAGCCGGAGATACACTGAAGTGGCCAATGCATTTCAGGAACATATGGAATGGCAGATCTCTGTAGAGCACTGAGGTTTGGAACGCGCCCCCGTTCTTGTATGGACCTCCGACGATTGATGCGGGCGTCGTCTCCGATGCGTCGTCACTGCGTCTCAACATGCGTTCCACAAGCCATTCATGCAAATACCGCGTACGCAGCATTTTTGCGCTGATGTAGCCATATTGCTGCGCGATAACAAGCCAGAATTCAGGGGATGAAGGATCCTGCTTCTCGGACACCTTAATGCGCTTGCGTCGATAACTTGTTGTGTCCGTTGACGGTGCACCCGAAGCGTCCGTCCCGCTGACGCTGGCAGAACCCGTGTGCATATCGTCGGTCAGCCCTTCCTGGCTAGCAGATCCGACCGGAAGCGAATTGACATATTCATTTGGATAAACAAACGCTGGCGGATAAAGTTGTGGTTCCAATCCGGAGGGACCGGGCATTATCCCACTTGGACCGCTCCCGACTGCGCCGGTAAGGTGCTGTACGCCGTTGATAGCATCCCACCCAGGAGATCCTTCTTGTTGCGCATCAAGACTGTCCCACCGCTTTCGCTTTTTGTCGGATGGCCGTTCGAGTTCTACATCCCGTAGTACCTCGATCTGCTTGGGCAGGAGTGTTCCAGCTGCCAGTACGTGCCTGTCGGTCATCATTTCAATGTACTCCTGAACCTCGGGATCGGAAGGTTTCAGTGACTTGTGAAGGAGAAGAACCCTCGATGCATAACCGCCGTTAAGTTGTGGGACTTGGACGGTGTAAACGCGAAGTTTGCCAGCCGCCTCCATAGCTTTGGCTGTTCGGAGCAGCGTTTTTTTATCTATCGTATGGGTGACTTCCGGGGAGTCCGGTTGAAGAGTCGCTACCAGTTCTTGATATGTTTTGATGAGTAGATAGCCGACTTCGAGGATCTTCTTCTCCTCTAGAAGCATGGCGATATACTGTTGCCGCTTAAATGCGGTGAAGGTGAAACGATTATAGCCACCCTTCATCCCTGTATGCGGTGTAATTACTACTGGCTTGGACTGAGAATTTCCGCTCCTTGCAGTTTTGGTTGGAGTTTTTGGGGAACCCTGTTGGCCGGAATTTTCTTCGCCTTCTGATTCCTCGTCATCCTCTGAATTTGCAAAGCATTGGGTACTTTTCTCCAACGGGTATTTCCAATGAAATTACCATACCTGGTTCAGAGTCATGGTCCTCAGGCTCCTTCCCCGGATTGTACTCGTCATCTGAATTAATTGTGTGCATCGATCAACACTTCTGGCCTGCGCAAGATCTGTATTTTGGCCAACATACCCGTGTTGTCATCGTCGACGTCCATAGCGACCTTCTTTTTCGGTTTGCGTGGTGATTTGGGGGTGACTTTCGCCGAAGGTTTCGGGCGAGGAGGGGCTTTCCCTTTGTTGCGGCATTCTTGGCTGCAGAACCAGTCCCCATCTGGTATTCTTTCCAATGGTGGCTTGGCGCAGTATGTGTGCATCCCCTTGTCGCAGTGATCACAAAGCAGCATACTATCTTCATCTTTATCCTGATGGCACTCTGCGCACGCAACCTGAATGATGAGAGCATTAGCATTTTGTCGCAGCAAAAGTAAGGGACGCAATGCGTACGTCGGCAACAGGATCAGGTGAAGATTCTCGCTCATGCGGGTCTTCCTCTCCCTCGGTTAGATCTAAACGTGGACGTGAGTGATCATTCCGGATCTTCGAGTCGTTTACATGCTTTCCTTACCAGCCATGTACAGTGGTTTCGTGCTACGAGTTTTCCTTCTCGTCCTGCGTTGGGGAGTCCCTACTAACTCCTCTGTAGACGTTGCAGCAGGAGTCCCCGTTCCATCAATGTCTCTGTCCGTTCCATCTTCCGGCGGGGCCGATTGTTCCATCTCTAAATTTTCATCTTCGTGATTTAATACCGGACCCAACCCCTCGCGGTAGCCTTTGTTGATTTTTGCAAAGGCGCCCAACGACGCGCCTGCTTCTTCAGATGACATCATCCGGTTGTAAGCATCGGCCGAATAGTAGCGATATCGACGCTCTCGTCCAACGAATTCGGCAACTCGGGTGGCACCGATTGTCCCTGCCGGTGCATCGTCCGGCTTTATCAATCGGCAAAGAATCCTGTTCAGCAAACGAGAACCGACGTTGTTGAGCGCACGTTGGATGGTCTGGAAGGGTATGGTGAATGACGGCGTGAACTGCACCGGAAATGCAGCGGTGGAACTTACTGCCGCGGTGGCTCCTTCTTCACCTGCAAGAACAATGAGGCGGTAAACCTGCCACTCAAGCGGCAAGTCTGTCAAAACCCCGCCTTCACCGAGCAACTTCTCCCCGTCGCGATTAGTGGTTTGCGCTTTTGCTAAATTTGCCAAATACTTTGCGCTTCTGCCCCCCGCAGGATTCGCAACAGAGGATGCGATGAAGAGCTTCTGGAGGCGCACACATCGTTCGTATGAAATTCGCTTCGCATTCGGACGTCCATCTTGCCGTTTGGGAACATTGACGCGCTCGATGTAGCCCTGCTTGACCATCGAATCGAGCATACGATTGAACCACTTCCTTTCATAAATGCTGGTTGCAGTGTTGATTTTCTGGAAAAATGCATTACAATCCGTGAGTATCAGAAAACAAAATTATCGGCGAGGCCGTAACTTACCAGTTCATCCATCAAATCTTGCACAACCATAACATTGTGTTTCGCCTCGAAAAGCAATTGGGTGAGTCTTTGTTTCACCAATTCGCTGTGGTAGGATACACCTGTCCCGGTGACCGCTCGATCAGGTAAAGGATCGTTGAGAATGGGTTTGTGAGCGAGCGGACTCTCATGAACGGAGGTGCCCCGCACTTCGTCCGCCTTCTTCAAATATTCCAAATAGCTTCTGTTGCTTTCTGCAAACCGCATGTGGACGCACAAATTGGTGTATGACCCCTTTGTCACCAGCGGAAACTTGACGCTGCAAAGCAAAAGTTCAGTGCTTCCGTCATATAAGGAGAAAATAGCATTTCGTACATTAATTTATATTCAACCAAGGCTTTAATGTAGTGGAAAATCGAGCGAGGATCTATCTTCAAAATCTTGGCCAAATCCAATTGGGTGACTCCAGCGCGACGATGTTTTGCCAGAACGGCCAGAATGGCAAGTTGAATGGGATTGACCTTGGCGCAAGGCTTTGTGCGCACAAATTGATTTTAATCGGCTGGCATGGAATTATGAGAAATTATGATGCTGAACTTACATCGTAGATGCTCAGGATAGCTTTTAGTCGTCTATCTTGGGATGCCATTACGCGCAGTCTATCGCCATACGTCGCCGTCACGTCGTCGGGTGTCATCAAAGCCAAGTCGTCTTTGGAAACGCCTTTTTGAGACGTTGCTTCACCGTCCTGCGAAATAGTGGTGAATTTCATAATATCGACATTACGAAAATGAATTCAAATTCTCACCTCTGCCTCATCCTGGTCTGTTGCCTTCGCCTTGCCTTTCCCTTTCGAAGTCTTCAGTACGAACTCGATATCCTTCCGCGGAACAAGGTGACGCCAGAGATATGCTTTCATCTCAGCGTCCAAAGGAATGGGCGGTGCACCTTTCCGAGATGCATAATTTAGATTTTCTTCGACAGAACAGGAATAATGAAATATATTAAAAGGATGTCGGATACCATTCTCCATAAGAGGATCGCCGAATATCAATTCTGCACTTCCGATATTTGTTTCATGCTGTTGGAGCAGTGTCCAGAGTTTCTCGACGGTGCATCCTATTGGGCATTTGATGAAGGAACTGCGTCAAAAACATTTTTGATCACCTCCGAAAACCCCGTCGTGGGTTCGAACCCCTCGACCCGAGTGTCAAATGTCAACCGCAATCACTTTCTTCCTTTCCCTCTCTCCGAAACCTCCCGCAATTGCGTGGACACTCCTCTAACGCCTACACGAGTTGAACGTGTACACGAAGAACACACATACCTGCCTCCCCTTCCAATGCCACCTCTTCTTCAAGTGCCGTCAAAATATCGTCCATTGCTCCCACCGTTAGAACCCAAACTGGCTCCTATATACGCTGAAACCAAAGTCGTGTAGAAGTGGAGTCTCCAACTGTTCGCAATTTAGTGTGTGTTGGAGAGTTGAATTCTCTGACAGAAGTGTGGGGCGTGGGGAGAACTCACTTCTGTTTGGAAATTTTTTGTTTGGTCAGGGGATTGAACCCCCAACCACGGTCACGTGATAGGGGTCCTTGCGCGCGCAGTTCAAGGTTTCTCGTGTTCTGGCGCTAGTCCCCTCTCTGACAACTGCGACATAGAGTATAACGCCTGGATTACAGCTCTCCTATCTCGCTCAATAGTCACGTCTCTTTCGGTGCTGGATGCATTTGTGCGCTGCGACGCGGTTTTTTGTCATTGGGGATAGCAGGATGTCATTCCCTCTCTTCATAAATGATTGATTGTGGTGCGCTTCAATATCACAGTTCTGTCATCACTGCAAAAAAAATCCAAAAAAACCAAAAACTCCACAATATCTACACTATTCACACCATCGCCCCGCCGCCCACTTCGCCTGCCCTTTTGTCATGCCCTACTCCACACACTACTACCCACTCTCCTCAACCTCGCCGGGCCGCTCATACCACCCGCCTTCCTTGCACCGCTTTTGCGGGTCCGGATCGGTCCACCGCCAACTTTAGGTGTTGGACCGCCCGGGCGGGACCAGGTGGATGTTGTGACGCGGATTAGGCGGGGGGAGTTGGATGC
>JADGKA010000147.1:0-34797 GCA_027604605.1 Borealophlyctis nickersoniae | reverse complement strand
ACCCACCACATCAGTGGTCAGTGGAACGTTGACTGGCATTGACATTTGATTTTGACAGCGCACTAATCAGTGGTTTTCTTTGTCACTCCCTTTTTTCAACAATGAATAGATTCCGGTTCCGCCTTCGCAGACCACAACGGGTTAGTTGAAAGTATAAAAGAAACACATCCATCCGCCAATCTCATTCATCCTTCCTTCCACCCTCTGCAGACCCTCCATCACCGTCGCCACCCCCGGTGATCCCGTCTCCAACCACTCGCGTGGTCCCATCTTCAGCAGCTCCACCGCCCGCATCCCGGGGAGGAGCCGGACCACTAGGTGGCGGACGAAAAGATGCACGGACGGGGACGGCAGGTGTTGGGAATGGAGACGAGGAGCCGGAGGAAGACGACGAGTACTATTCTGGTGGACTGTTTAATATCGAGATTTCGCCTGGGTTCAAGTTTCTGGAGGGATTGAAGGGGAAGAAGGAGGTTGGTGATCCAAGGTAGATGTTTCGCCGGTGTGGATACCCAACGGTTTTTTGGACGGTATCCGTCATTTTGAATGTTTTTTTGCCCTTGTCTTGTCAATTCAGCAAAATTGAAGCGCTGCAGGATAAGCTCCGATCCCTGCATTCGTACCTCCTCTCTGGCGTCGCGTACGAAAAGTCGCTCGTGAAGCGGGTAAAGCAGCTATTCCAAGATGTGACGAGTCAGAGAATGGAGATGGACAAGACGGGAACAAAATTGTTTAGCGATAACAGCGAGATTGGAGAATTGAAAAGGGAGCTTTTAAAGGTGGGGCGTCTGCTTTTGCTAGTCTTTCTCTTGTATTGCTCTCCGGGTCTTGGTAGTGGATGGAGGGCAGTCGAAGCTGCGCTCTTTCAGGCATCCACAATAACATGACACTGCCAATATAGGCACAGAATGAAGTCAACCTAGCCATGGACCGCGAACAAAAGCTCCAAAAAGACATTGAAGATGCCCAACGTCTCAAGGGAGACCTGGTCAACGACATTGAAGAAATCAGGAAGCACAAAGCAGACATGCTGGAACCGCAGTTGATTGCGTCGACCAAAGAATTGAAGGTGATCACTCTCGTCATCCTTTTACGCAACTCCACGACAAAAATTAAGCCAGAACCTTTGGGGATTAGCTAGATGTGCTCCAACGCCGACACCAAGTGGAAAATTTAGAAAAGGATCTTGAAGAGAAAGAGGCCACGTACGAGACGGTTACGCATGAGAGGGAGAGGCTCGAGATGGAGAAAGAGAGGCATGCGGTGGCGTTGAGTCAGGCTTCGGAAATGCCGCAGAAGATTCTGTAAGGCGCTGTACTTGGAGTTCGTTTTCACTTCCTTGTTTTCGCTGCCTGAGGGCGTACGTTGACCTTCTGTATATTATCTATTAGAAAACAATCTGAAGTCCTCCGCGATGCGATCGGGTCCCTCGTCATTGAGAACGTGAAACAAACCACGCTAGCGCAACAACTGGACAAGGAATTGGAACGGTTGGGAAAGAAACGCAAGGTATGAGCTGCGCTTTACTCCCAAAATCTGTGCAATGGGCCACAGCATAACGTGGGTTTATCAGGATTTGGAAGAGCATAAGTTGGACCAAGCAGCTGACTATGAGCGGCGACGAGCGGAAACACACGAAATGGAGCGGCAATGCGACGAGATTTTCAAGCAGCATGAGCTTGCGAAGGAGCAATTAGCAGTGCAGAAAGGGGATCGCGTTGCGCTGGATCTGACGCTGCGAAAGTGTAATCAAGAGGTATGCGCATGCACGTACAGAGCGTTTTATGGGGTGTCGGGCGAGAATGAACGATGAAAACCCATCTGCGTTATGTTCACAAAAAAAGATCAAACGAGAACACGACATCCTCCTCCGCTCCATCCGCGAAAAAGAAGCCTCGCTCAAACACTTTCGCCGCCTCGAAACCACAGTCAACAATATCCGCACCACCACTCCGACGATTCAAAAGCAATCCGCGGATTACAAAAAGCTCCTCGCGAATGCGCAACGCGATTTTAAGCATTTCCGGAAGCAGATGTCGGATTTGAGGAAGGGGATTGATTTGGGGGTGTATGAGTTTTTGAAGATGGAAGGGGTGCAGAGAGAGGAAGGGGAAAGGTTTGCGAGGGAACGGGCGATCAATATGAGGATGGAGGAGGAGTTGGAGGCGCTGATGGCGAGGGTGGCAGAGTTGGGGCGGCTGGTGGATGGGTTGGAGATGGAAAAGGAGTTGAAGGTAAGATTTCGACAGACCTGGACTTTACGTTTCCTTTTCACGAGGTGTATAAGATATTACACTACCCGCGCAGTCCCCCATATTATTCAGATTCTTGATCTCATTGTTTTTTCCTCACCCTTCCAGTCCCGCGAAGTGATCCGAATCCAAAACAAATACCGTGGAATCCGCGACGACATCGGAGTGAAGGACATTGCCATATTCGACGCATCCAAGCGCTGCGCAGAAGCCGTCAACAGGTTGAAAGAGTTTGCGACAATGTACGACATTGTCAAGAACGAGCGAAATAAATATGTAAGGCAATACAAACGAACTGGGACGTTTTCTTTTTGGTAGCAGAAAATTGACGGTCTGTTTCATTAGCTGAATCAAATCCAAGCGACGATGCAACGCGCAGCGGAAATGAAAGAGAAGATTAAAATCTTGTCGAATGAGATTGAGATTTTGAGGCATGAAATTGCGAACAAGGATCGAGAGTTGGCGGTGCGCAATTTTTTCCCTTCCCGTTGTGTGGATGCGACACGGTTCGGGAGTGGTTTAATTCTGTGACTCCTACTTCTATCAGAAAAGACGACAGGAGAACACCGCAGCGTATGGGCAGAGAGATACCTCCAAGAATGAGGCCAACAAGCTCCTTGCGCAGTACCGAGAAAAGAGAGGTGAGAAACTTGTTCCTGAGAGAGGAGCCGTACATGGGATGGATGCCAACACCTCATCCCTCAAACAGATGAAATCGACCAACATCTCTCACGCATCGAAACCCTCAACACCCTCATCAACGCGGCCGAGTCCGACATGCTAGCCCTTAAAACGCGGTACGAATCTGCGGTACGCGAACGCAACGCCTCAGGTGTCCACCTCCTTGACCGCAACGACGAACTCTGCATCCTCTACGAGCGGCTCAACGTCCAACGCTCGGTCGCGCTCAAAGGCGAGTCGGCTCTGAACGACCGCGAGGACGAAATCCGCAAACTGAGCCTCGTCGTCGCGGAGATTAAGCGGAGGGTGGAGTTGGGCAAACGCGTGTTGCCGTGGGTGAAGGAGTGCGAGGCTAAAGTGGATGCGTTGAGCGCAGAGTTGGAGGATGTGAGGAAGCGGGTGGCGGAGTTGAGTTCGAAAATGGAGGATTCGGAGGATCCAAAGCGGTGTCGGAATTTGGGGGGTGCGGATCCCGGGCAGAAGGAATTGATGGAGAAGATTGAGCATTTGGAGGAGTTGCTGGCAGAGAAAGAGGTATTTAACTCATTGAAGTGCCACACGATTTCGGCGACATTATTGCCCGTGATGAATCAACGCACTGCCGCTACGGTCCCGCTAGGAAAAACTCCTAGAGAAAGACCTCATCCTTGAGGAAGTCTCAACCCTCACCAACCGGCTCAAACGGCAGACCCTCGAGGGACGGCACGAAAGTCACGCAGTCTCCTCCAAAATCAACGATCTTGCAAAACGCATCAAACATGTTACAAAGGGAATGATGGCCAAAGTCTCGGAATTGTCGATGCATCAGGCGCTGGCCATGGGATTATATCAGGAGAAATGCGAAAAGGTAAACTCGGTGGTGTCATTGTGCAAATGTGAAAAACTTTCTGTTGGCAGAACTACTGTGAGACAATCTGTAAAATGAATCAGGCGACTAACAAAAAATGTGCTGCGCGCGAATGTAGGAGGCATTATTGGAGGAGGCGCGTGCTCGTCTAGAGAGTGGGCAAGTTCCCACCGAGCAAATTGAGCGAGACTTTATTCGCGCCGAGAAGGCCCGCTTAAGACGCGAAGAAGAATTGCGGGTGCTGAGAGAAAAGCGCGAACGTGAGGCTGCTGGTGGCCTTGTTGACGCGTACGTTTTCAATCCTAGTTCCTTGCGGTTTGTCATTCATTTACGCATTGCTGATCAAACACTGCATTGTTGCACACCCTGTAGTGAGGATGGCGAATTTTACCTATATAACAACATCAAAACGCTTGCCGAACCACGACCAAATGCCTACATTCCCGACTCCGAGGTCGTCGGGGAACTGCCCATTCCTAAACCTTACGGCGCGCATGCACCCTTCAGACCTCAAGAACATGGTGCCCAATTTAGACATTTTAGAAAACCCACTGTTAAGCCTATTGAAATTTAAAAAGTTATATAGCGGCCAGGTTTGGAGCCGTTTGCTATGTGCTACAACTGCCCTTGGGACTTTTTTGGCTTCGTTTGAAACAAACCTATGAGAAGGTTTCGTAAAAGACAGTACTTGTATGTTAGAACCTTTTCTTCTGTGAAATTGGATACGTACTTACAGTATGTGGGAGATCAAAGGTTCAGGTATGCATGATGGATACCTTTGTTTATTCGGGACAAGCCACAATCAAAAGGCCACGTGTAGAAACGGGATTCGAATAAGGTTTTTGTAAACTACAGCATCAGAATGAAACGGTTGGGAAAGTCTCACTCCCGCTCGGAAAGTAGTTCATCCTTGGAGGTTGGGGAGTCAGCTAGCCAGGTGCATAATGAATATACAAAGAATCGACTTGGTCGACGTGCACCCGCCAGCTTCCAAACGTTGACCTCATAGCAGCAGGTCCCATCACCCAACATCCCCATGCTCAACAGTCTTCAACAGCCTATCTGGGATAACCAGTCGAAGTTTGGTCCCTACCCTCCACCCAACCAGTATTACCGACCGCGATACCATCCATATGCACCCCATACCCACCCGCAACCGCAACCCTCCGCGTCCGGTTTGACATCTCACACTGCAAACGATGTGTCGAGACAGCGACCCGCAAAGTCACAGAAACCACCAGACGCTCCCAACAGTGGAGAACGTAAGCCTTTTGTTCTGCGACAAACCAGGTTTTCGCATTGGAAGTGATATAGATTTGCGATTTCTCCTTGACAGCCCCATCGAGTTCCTCGTTGCCGCGATTTGACAGCTCGCTAGGACTTTTAACTAAGAAATTTGTAGATATACTGAGAAAGGCGGAAGGTGGGGTGCTGGATCTGAACGCCGCCGCGGCGGAATTAAAAGTGCAGAAACGTCGCATATACGATATCACGAATGTCTTGGAGGGCATAAATTTGATTGAGAAAACTACGAAGAATTATGTTCGATGGAAGTGAGTAGTCTTCGTCTGCGTCATCTTGAGGCGTCGTTTAGTTCGGTTGCCCTGTATACCCAGGCTCCACTTTTCGTTGTTGAGCTCAATGCGACCCGTTGTTTCCAGAGGGGACGATACGTTGGTAATTGATGAAGAGACCAGATCGTCCATGGCGGATGTAGAGAAAGAAAATAAATTATTGGAAAAGGAGCTTTTGGATCTCCAACAGCAAAATGACCAGTTGGACGCCAGGTACAATGGATTCCTCTGCCATGGCCCTTCCCGTAGGTGAGGTTTGTTCCACTTTCCGCACATGCGTGTGTCCGTCGCGACTAATGTGTGAACTCTATCTCTGTAGATACATGTATTTAACTCATGATGACATACTGAATCTACCTGGTTTGAAGGGCAACATTCTGATTGCTGTCAGAGGGGCGCCGGGAACGCACTTGATTGTGCCGGATCCGAACCAGGTTAAGCATGAATGAATCAAGCGTATTTGCACGGGTGCACTAGGAGCGAGTAGATTTGCTCATACGCCCTTTTATTTGCATGCAAAGGGGTCGCAGCGCCGCTTCGAAGCATATTTGCAAAGCGACTATGGACCCATCGAAGTTATTCCGCTTTTCACAAATGATCCCGTGTCTTCTTACAGCGTCCCCAGACTTTCCGACTATTACCAGCCGGCGCGACCGTGGAGCCATCCGTTTTCGCACGAATATCCAACACCAACTGGAGGTAAGTTCAACCTATGCTTTGCCCGCTTGAACGCTTTCTGACACAGATTACCAGCGACGTACTGTGACAGACACTCTCCTGTAGGAGGAGTGAACATGGGATCATCGAGCTCGCTGCAGCAGCGGTTCGTAACTCCTGAACATGAGCGAATCGGTCTTGGAGGAATGATTGGCGAGCCTTCTGGGTTTAGAATCAGCGATTTCGTTTCCAAGACCATGCCGGAATGGGATATGATGAAATCGCACGAACGGCTGTACCCGGCAGCCTCGGTACGGCGACAGTCTCACAATGTCGGTCCTTCTGCACCATTGTCGGGCGGGGCGCTTCCGATGGAGCAAGTCCCAGCTTGTGGATCAAGCTCTGCCTCAGTCAACATACCGTCCATATTTGTCAACCCTCCCGCTGGAACGACGCGGGAATCTGCAACCGAGGGAGACAGCAGGAAGGAGCATGCTCCTTTGAGCTCGTCTGTGGGTGGCGTTAACACCCAGAGCACACATTTGACACCACTGATACCGTCCTCATCTGCCACTGAACGCTCCTCGTGATTTGTATGTATGCGCTGCCCCTTTACGCCGATTGGACGATTGTAGTCTTGGATGGAATTCATTTTTCGGAGGCGAGAGTGAGAGAGAGAGGGACGATGGGATGGGATTTTGGCGGGGTGTAAGTGGATGGAGCCAGAGCACACTTAGTGTTAGATATATCGTATATACCCATGCCACAATCATCATTCGAACGATTTGACATTCCAGTCTGCTGAACATGACACAGCCTTGTTCTTCACAGCCTTGTTCTTTTCTTCTTTGAAACATTGGTCTGGGTGGATATTTCTGAGGGAATAAGATGCTTTCTGGCCGGACGCATGATGTTCACCCAATTGAACACATCATCGTTCAGGAAGAGTTTTTAGGAGTTGCCACAAGTTGGCTCCCTGGATCCCGTGTTTTGGATACCGCGTATTGGGCTTTTCGTCGGGGCTTTTGGAAATTGGAAAGTGAAGTCATCATTCCACTGGAATCATTCCATTTTCCCACGCATAACTTTCTGCATATCCCTACTCCTGCTGCTGCTGCTTGAAACTATTGGGCTCCCTATTATATTTCTGTAAAACTGCATATAAAGGGGAACCGCCCCATTCTCACACCCCCAATTGCATTGTCAAGCTCGATATTATTGCTTCCCCAAAAAGACTTTCACCGGAAGAACCACATACCTGAAAGGAACATCCTGCAACTTTCCATTTTGTCTGTAACAAGAAAGTCAACTGAGAACCAGACTTGAGTTCGTCTGTCTGCCAACAACCCGCTTAAACTCGAGCAAGCCCGAAACCGCCAAAAACACCATGTGGTGGAAGCTTCCGGCTTCCCTCTTGCTTCTTTCGGCCTTCAGAGCCGGTTCCGTCATGGGTGCAAACGAGGACCTTCTCCTGACCTCCCTGGAACAAATGGAAATGGAGTTGGCTGTGTCTCGACTGTTCCCACGCTCCAACCTGTCCTCCGAGGCCCGGCAGCAGATTCTACATCACTACGCCCCTCTGGTGCGCCTGCATCCCAGGGACAGGTGGCGGCCGGCTGATCCCCACGTCCTTTACCATGCATCGCGACGGCTCGAGGATGAGGAAGGGGATGGTGACGAGGATGATACGGATAACTTCATGTACAGGAGAGAGCTCGGGGGCACGTTGTTTGTTCCTGATCATTTACGGGAAGGATTGGAGGTGACTGGTGATGCCGAGATCAAGGGTGCAAAATTGGCGGCCCAAGTTGTTCAGAATGGGTACGGGAATCGGACGTATTTGCAGGTATGAGAAGTTGACGTGACCTCAGACTCATGGAGCTTGCGAGAAATCTGACGTCCTTGTTCATTCTCCAGTATTGGACGTTCTTTCCGGTCAATGGGTGCCAAGGATTTCGCATTGGCACATGGGATGGATTGCGATCCTTTGTGAAGGAACGCACCGAAAACTTTGAATGGTGCAAAATGGCCCTTCACAATGGTAAGCGGCAGTGCGACCCTTTGTTTGAAGACGACTATATCGATACTGACGTGTTGCCCTTCTAGGCGATTGGGAGCATATTACTATTCAACTTGAAGGTGTCTGGGACGGCAAGTCGATAGACACCGTTCCAAAGATTGACAAGGTACAGTTGTGGAAGCTTTTACATTATCGAAGGCCGAGTGACCAACACCAATTCTCCAGGTATTCTTCTCCGAGCATTCAGACGGCCTATGGCGCCCCGCCTCCTCCGTCTCCTTCGTCGGCACCCACCCCATCGCCTACGCCGCCATGAACTCCCACGCAAACTACCCCACAAGCGGCACCCACAAAAACAACGACGACGGATTCAACTTTGTCTCCCGCATCGCGCCCGTCCTCACCCTAGGCGCGATAGACTGGATCCAAATCGCCGACAACTGCGATCTCCAAACCGACCTCTTCACGTACAAACTGCCACCCGTGATGTGGGAAAAGTTTGTACAGTGGCGAACGTGGGAAAGCGGGTTTTGGGATTTGTCCGAGAGGAGAGAGTGGCCAGAGTGGGCGTGGTTTAAGGGGAGGTGGGGGCAACCCATCGATCAAACCAATTTCACGGCGCCGCCTGAGGGTGTCAGTGCGAGGAGGCAGTTGTATGCGGGACTTAGGGTATGTGTGTTCGCGTGCGAAAACCCACACTTCCACATATTAAACGGAAAGGTTTGCTCACCTTGCCTATCTTTGGGTGCTGCAGACTGCGTACCGTCTAGGCGTCCTCAACAAATTCGTGCGTAAAGTCGACCGCGCTCCCAAAGGACCTCGTCAACACAAAAATTGGTACCACCTCGACCGGCCGTTCGACCCGCGCTGATATTTCCATGCACATTTCGGGTCACAGTGTGCCAACCTAGGTCCTTTTCGTGATTACGACTTGCCCTTGCTTCGGCGATGGATATCAAACCCTTGCTCTTTTCTCCTGTGTAATTTTTTTCTCCCCCTTTTCGCTCTTTCTGTGTTTATGTTCATATTATCTATGCATTCGCAAGCGTGAAACAAAGCGTGAAACAAAGCGTGAAACAAAAAAAATCTGTGTATAATGTTAATTCAAATAGCATCTCATGTTCGTTTGCAATGAAAAGTTGCGTTTTGGGGTGGGATTATTGTCAAAGCATCAGAGCAACATGGAAACCGCAGTTGACGAAATAGAAACAAAGAAAAAACGAATCAAGGTCACATCTATTTTCATCCAAACGGGAATCAGCTACTGTAAGTCCGTTGTCAATGTGATCCCCCAATCCACTAGATCCCATCAAAGGGAAGTTCCGTCAAAACATTTCGTCGACATCGAATGAGGGCAGTCTATTCACTCTTTACACAAGAAAATAAAAAAAGGGACAAGGCGTGCAGCGGTTGGCGTGACGAGTAAAGATATGTTAAAAAAAGTAAGAGAGAGAGAGAGAGTATAAACGGGGAACCACGCCCGGCATCGTGAAGATGCCGCTCCCCGCCGCAATAAACAAAATAAAACAAAACACGATGCCTATACAATCCCTTCAACGCCTCCACCCCATCCGCCCTTAGTCCCACCTGAGCTCTATCGGCGCAAAAGAAAAACAAATTACACCTCCTTAGCCTCGGCTGCCACAGTGGCACCCTCCTTATTCTGCTCCTCGTCCATCAATCTAAACTGCGCAGCCTCCAAATCCTCCAACGCCCTCCTGGTGCTCCCAACGACATTTCTAGCGCACGTGGCCACCTGCCCGTCCACATCCCGATCCGTCACCTCGTTGGCTTTCATGCTCGTCACCGCACGCATCTGGCCCGCCAACGCTTCGACTTTGGCCAGGCTCACCAAAAGGTGGTTGCTGAGCGTCGCGTCGGTACAGGCTTTTGCGATGGGACGCCAGGATGTTGCAATGGCGCGTGCGAGATCGACGATTTCGCGCGCGGCGGCTATGTAGCCTTGCTTGCTGGTGTCCAGTGTTGAGGAGGAGACGGAGAAGGATTTGGACATCATGGCTGCATGGTGCTTTTCGAGGTCGGCAAGACGTGCGTCGATGATTTTGGCCAGCCCAGTCAAATCGAGCATGTCTATCTGCCGACGGCGGCGTCGAGGAGGTGGTGCGGGTCTGGAAATGCGCCTTGCAGGAGATAAAGCAGCGAGACGCTCCTGGGAGATGGCGGCCGGCGCAGTGGCAGGTGAAACGTCCGATTCACCCTCGGCTTCCAACACACCCGACTCAGCGGCGATGATGAGGCCGTACTCTTCGTCTGCACCGTAAATGCTGCCCCGTTCGGAGAAAGAGCGAATGGAGCGCGTGTCGGTGTCGATGTCAGATACGGTATCGGTTGTGTCGATGTCAGGCTGAGACGTGCCAGAGACTGCCGCTGCCGACGCTTGGTCATTAGTGTCCGGATCTTCCGGCGTGGCCTCGGGTTCGACGGCAGCCTCGGATTTGGGATCTTCCGGCCTGGCTTCAGGTTCGACGGCAGCTTCGGATTTGGTCTCCTCGCCGGTGCCCGCCTCCGAAGGAATAACTGAAGCTTCCTGGCCCGCTTCAGTGTCCACCGACACCGCACCCTCCTCTGCAGGCGACGTCTCCGCAACTGGCTCACTGGTCTCGGTCTCATCAACTGCTTTCGTTTCACTTGCTTCATTTTCACCTTCCACCGCCGCTGAATCTCCCTCCGCCTTTTCAGCCGAGGACACTACATCTCCCTCTTCTTCGACCGTGGCAAGCAACTGCGACCCTTCCACCTCTTCAGCCGTTGCGGCCTCCGGCTTCTCTTCACCTACTACACCATCAGTCTCTTCTAGCAGTGCAACTTCCGGTTTCTCATACCCTGCTGCACCACCGCTATCCTCCAAACAATCTCCCTCGGGAGCCGCCATGTCTGGTTCTTTGGTTGCATCGTCTACAGCGTCCTTCCCCTCTGGGGAATCGTCATGAGGCTCCGACTCCGGTCCCGGCGTATCCTTCAAACCCTCTGCTTCACCCTCCGGGGCGACCGCAGGCTCTTGGTTGTCACCTGCATTGTCCTCACTCGCATTCATGTTTCCTGCCGCATCAGCACTGTCATCTGAGCCAACATCTTCGGCAACGGCAACCTCGGATGCGGCCTTGGGCACTGCTACATCACTGTCCTCCGCGGACCCTTCCGCCGTTGCTTGTGTTGCGGATGTTTCGGCTGGGGATGTTTCGGCAGCGGCAGGTTTCTCATCAACGCCGTCCAATACATTCGTCTCCTCTTCTGTGTCCTCTACAGTCTGTTTCACAACAGCATGTTCCGCGGCCTTGGCTACCGCTCCCTGACCTCCTTTCAATACTTTTGGGGCGTTCACTGCTGTAATGGGTGCTTCGACGGTTGCGGCAGATGCTCTGGATGCCTTCGTAGGAATTCGCTGTTGGGGTATCATTCCGGCGTGCCATGAGACGGGTCGTTGAGCCTTAGGGTTTGGAGCTGCAGGGTTGCAGTTCAAAGGATAAGCGCGCAGCCTATTAGCTTAGACTATGCCCCCAACATAGCAAAGAAACTCACCTAACCGGTCGTAGGAAGGCCGTGGCTTCACTGATGACGTTGCCCATGCTTGCTTTGATTTTCCGGATAGTGGACTATTGTTACTCAACGCAAGACGTTTCGCAGGACCTTCAGCTGCCTCTCCAGCCCTTTTTGGGAATATCATCATGCTCGCAGGGCGGGGTCTTCTGGACGGATTCAAACCTGTATCGACCCTTGGCTTTGCTTCCAGTCGAAGCGGCGTAGGAGGAGCATCGGCGAATATCCCAGGGCTATCTATCGGGCGTGGGGATGGTCTCGCGGATGCTGAACCCACAGGCTTCCATTCTAGCGCATGAGATTTTCGGGCCTTGGCCTTCAACGCTTGGACACGTTCTCTAGCAGCTCGAAGGTGTTCAGACCGCAAAAGACAGGCTACGCAACTGCTACGGCCCTTGTGGTGAGAGAAGGGAATACGGGGCGAAGGCAAAGTATCGGATTTGGGAGCGGGAGGAGGAACAACAATGCGAAGGGATTGTTTGGAGGAAGCAGGAGCTGAGGAGGTGCTGTGAGGAGAAGTTGAACGGTCGTCTCCGTCCTCCCCATCTGCAATCACCGACGGGTCTCCGTTACCAGAGGAAGTATCGACAACCGAACTTTTTGCGTCACTAAGACCGTTACTGTCGTCCAAAGTCGAAGGAGAAGACGATGGTTCACCCAGCATTGTTGAAGCACCCAAAAAGAAATAAATAATGGGAGGTGTTTGGCGCCGTGACGAAAGTTGAGCAGACGACTAGACCGAACTAGTGCACTAGTTGGCTGCGACCCTTGGACTATATACCGATAGGCGACGGAGTATTCCCACTCCCCGATGAGATGGGCAGGAGTTGCGAACGTGGGAAAGAAGGAAACGAACGCTTCCCCAGGGGACGCTGGATGACTCTCAAAAAGTGAAGCAAAGGAAAGGAGGCTGGCTGCTCGGTTTCAAACGGGTTTCAAGCTTTGGCTTTGGCTGGGACGAGTGGGACGCCTTCCATGTGCCAGGGATAAAGTGGTTCCTGACGTAACCAACTGGAATGGCTATCCGGACTGCGCGTTTGAAGGCCCCCCAAAACAACACCGGCAAACATAAATGTGCTTGGCGTACTGTACCTAAGTATCCTTAACAGTGTGAAAAAAATACAGCAAAAAAGGGAGGTCCAGAACCCACTTGGAAGCGGGCATGGCGGCGGGGGATATGAGTGTCGGGGTATCCAATCTCGCGCTGCAACGGAATGTCACGAACGCCGTTACTAGTTGTAAACATGAAAGGTAGCTGACATTTGCTCCACTTCATCCCTACACGCAAATTAACCTCATTATTGGCGACACAAACTGCCAATTCCATAGCAGTATATGGTCTGGGCGCCAAAACTCTTTCTTCACGGCCAAGGGACCGCGAGATACTATGTTGCTGCTCATGTGATCTAGGTCTCGGATGAACGAGGTGATGTCACCACCCCCCGCCATTCAAACCGACGTCTCTCTTGCCATGCTGGCAGGTGCTTGGGATGGGACTGCCATACTTAAGTTGCCGCGTTCCAAGGATCGCTTTTGGGTGATGGCACCGGCGAAGCTTACGACCATCTTGTGGAATGCGCGTTGGATTTGCCACCTGTGACGAGTGGGAAGGGTTGGGAGAAAGGGACAGGAAATTCAGTATGGGGGGCGACCGCATCCCGCATCTTATAAAAAATGTAGAATCAACTCACAGTTCGGCAATCCTGCTAAACGAAGGCCTCGAAACCCCCGAAGACGATTTGTCCAAATCCTTCTGGAACACATCCTGAAACTTGAAATCGCTCAGCAGCACCAAGTCTCTCGAAATGCGATGCAAAGCCGTCGCCAAAAAGAACGAGAACACGACGGTGATAAGGATGCCCCCCGACACGACGCCAGCGACCGTCCCGATCGTTTTCTTGTTGCTCCGTGTCAATGCCTCAAGGATATCGTCTCGGAGCACGAAATGGACGATTCCCCAGCGGAAGTTGAGGGAAGAGATTTCCTTCATTTGTACAATGTAGACGCCGCCGTCTGAGAGCGTGAATTCCAGGGTGGTAGGGCGCGTTCGTTGGGAGAGGTAGTCGAAGAGAGTCCCGGTTTCGGTGGTGCGGAGGAGGTGGGCGTGGAGGACGCGGAGGGGTTCCCAGAAGGTTTGGTTGGCCGCGAGTTCGGGGAGTGTTAACAATCCTAAGGCGATGCTCTCATTGTCGCGACGGTAAATGTCGCCTATCTGCCAGCTAATGGAAGACCCGATGAGAATGTCGCCGGCCTTTTCGAGGCCGAATGCGTAGATGTAACTGCCGTAGGGAATGGTGCCTTGCAGTTCTCTCAAAGTATCGCCAACAAACTCAAGCGCAAAGTCTCCGCCTTGTACGCCAATAAAAGTGCCGTTCTGGAAAATGGTACGAGAGTGGGTTGCAAAGCCAAAATCCGTGAACAAGTATGGTTTGGTCCAGGCGGCGGAACTGCTGCTCGTGTTATCGAGATTCTGAAAAAACAGGAAAGGAGCGTGACTTTGGCCTTGCTCACCCAGCGATTGCGTATTTGTATGTCAGAGGCAATTCTTACCACAACCCATGGTGCATTCTGTTACATGCCAAAATGCGTCAGTCAAACACTCAGTGAAAAGCATAAGAGGATTTGTTCCTCCCAAACTCACAGTATAGGTTTTGTTTACATTCCAATCCACATCCGTTAAGTTACTCCCATCCTCATGACAAACCCAATAATTTAGTGTGGGCCCCTCCTGAAACATTGCAGCATAATGCGTCCCATTTTCATCGATCCACGAATCTGCGCCCCACAATGCGCCCTCAGGTAACAAAACAAAATGCAAAGCCGTATAGGTATGAACGTGCGGGACGAGGTCGCCGAGGAGGAACCTGAAGACGTTGAACTTGTCGTCCTCGGTTGCTGCAGAGTAGCGGCCGGCCTGCCAGTTGCGGGTGTGCATATCCACCGACTGTTCCAACGCTTGGATGCGGGAGGTGAATTCCGAGGCGATGCCGGTGAGCATTTGGGATTGGAGGGAGTCCGCGAGGGTTGCGGCGGCTGTCTGGGTCCGGTTGAGTCAGCAGGTGCGATAGTTTAGCAAGATACATTCCGGTCGTAATGACTCACCAAAGCAGCGCTGTACGTCAACGTCCACGTTACGGCGGCCACACCAACAGAAAGGGGAACAATGAACATCATCAGCACTACAGATATGGGTGCTCGTCCATGTTTCAATCCATCAAAAAACCGAGACCATGACCACACGCGGGTGGTTGGGACCGCCTCCCCGTTGCTGTTCCTGGACATTGTGGGATCGCCGGAGGAAAGCTGTTTCGTGTCCATGCTGGTATTTCAGGGAATTAAAACGCTAAAGATGATGGAAAAGGGGGTTCGGTTAACAAGCTATCGCACTTGAGAATCCCTTTCAGACACCTGGTCCAAACTGATCCCTTTCGCTCAATGGCGCTTATTCATACAGAGTCACCATTGACAATTCCATTTACCTCGCCCAAAGGAATGGATTCACCCGTCTTTGAAAGTATGATGTGTTCAATAATATCTCAATCACTTCTTCAAAATGAAGGCGTAGAGAGAACCGCCCGAAAAATCGGCCGACCAAGGCCCCACCCCTCCGTCTCCACACTTGACCATTATAGTCTGCTCACGCCCGATCATTAAAATAGGAACAAGCACCCACTGTCTCTTCATCGCGAAGGCAGCGAACAATGACTTTGTTTGGATCTCAAGCGCAAATGGATCGCTGATCGTATGCTCATTCGAAGTGTCTGATCATTCCATTCACTATGTGAGAGCAAAGATGGAGAAGAAAGTGAATGGAGGAAGTTCGATTGAGCGTACTGCTTACATAACCCTGGTGCTGGTACGGAATATAGCGATATGGGAATTACATTTGCACTGGGCGGGTTACTGGGACAACCGGATACCCTGGATACCACCTCTCCAGAAAACAGAATTAAGTTGTAAAGTCTTTCAATGTCAGATCAGGACAATCCATGCAATTTTTTACAGATAACCCTCGGCCAGCCCAAAGAACTATCGCCGATTCAGAATTCCCCAGAGGGAGACCCCAGCATTTCCGCCATTGTAGTCATGAATAACAATCCTGTACTGGGTTCCCGCCTTGACCGTGCGTTTGAGTCCCTCCTCTCTGCACCAACCGCCGATAACCTGCTCCCGTATTTCGCAGCGCTACTTCCACCAGCTTCTTCTTCCAGTCTGTGCAATGCAGCTCCCCCCTGACTCGGCCGTCGCGAGGAAGGAATGGATTCTGCACCTTTTGTGCCTCCGCCATGTACAAACGCCTCCCAATTTTCCATCAACTCCACAGCACTTAACCGCCTGACGCCGCCGGAGAGTGATGGCCTACGAGGCTCAGGGAAAATAACCACTTCGGGTTCCGAGGACTGCGATTGTCTCCGCCCCCGCGAACGCCCAGATAAACCTTCCCTCGCCGCCATGAAATCTTTCATGGTTTTGCGCGCATTGGGTTTCAGCGGTTGTTTGGGGAGACTGTCTTTGATCTCCCGTAATTGCCTCTCTTCTTCCTTCCTTCTCACCCAATCTCGCCTTTTCATGAGCTTCTCTAAAACTTCCAGATATTTTTCCGTTGTGAACCCGGTAGGTATCCGCATTGGATCTCCAACGCGTTCCGGAAGCATCACGCGCGCTTCTTCCACGTTGTTCCACGTATCATAAAACTCTGGGGGAAGTCCTATGGATGGAATGTCTTCTGCCAAAAGAGCAATGACGTTCGGGTCCGGATCACCAGGCTTGCGGAGTAAGGATGCATAATATTGCGACCGCAAACGGGGGTCAAATTCATCAACGGTGAGACGATCAACGGTCGGCAGATGCATGACATCGCGCAGACGCCGCTCAAGCTCTGTCAAGCGGGAAAGCTCGAATGGAGTTGCGGGAGCAGCGGGTTGACCCGTTTCCAATTTGGTTGGTGGAGACGTGTTCATTGCCGGTGGTTCGCCCGCGAACACCAACGAAATCTCCATTGACGTCTTCAAATCACTTTCCTCATCATTGTTCAACCATTTGATTGCTTTTGAAACGAGGTGCTGCTGCTCAACCTTGACACCAAGAGGGATACTACTGCATGCTCGAAGCCTAATAAGCTCGTCGCTTAGGCACTCTACGATTTCCTACAAATATAGACCGGTCAGGAAGCCAGGATACCCAAAAGCAAAAACCTACCATCTCGTACCATAAAATTATTCTGCCCTGGCAATTGCTGTGAGTCCAGCCTCCGACAAACAAGTGCCACATCCTCCAGAAAAAGCTCAATGCTTTCTGTGATCGTCTTTGCTACGCACCTGTCAGATGAAATAAGGTTGATCAGAAAAGCGCAAGAGTTTGGTTCCGAAGAAGAGGCTGAGCCCACATGATGCTAAAGTTTGAACCCCCTGCTGCCTCTAACTTGGGAAACATCGTCCCCTGTCGCCACTGGACGCAGGTTTTAAATGACTGTTGAGCTAGAGTTTTATCCCATCGCGTTGACAGTACCTTGCAATCGTACACCATCCCTCCATCGACACAGACTGCATGGAAAGCCCGCCGTGCCATGCACATGATGTTTGTATGGTATAGTTTGGAAGAGTAAATCCCAGCGCGAGGCTCGTTATCACTGTTGATTTGGTCTTTCGTGTGGGACGCTTCACGAATTGGGTCCTGCGCACAAGGACGCCGCCGGTCAATTTTCCCAACAGCACAAGTTGAGCACGTACAAAAGTCACGCACCATGTCAATCCAATTGACACGGTTAACGAACCGCAGATTCAACCTTCTTGCTACGTTCCGATCAAAGGCAATGGTCCCAGAATCAGCGTCAGTTCTGCCTCCGGCCGCCAATTCAATGGCCTGATATTGAGCCAGGAACTCGGTATGGTACGGTTTGAACCCGATGCACCACAGAACCGTTCGATGCTAAATAAGCAGAGAGCTTCATGAGTTGACTTCTTTTGAGAATTTGATGGCTAATACCGAAGTACCCTTTCGTCGTTCCACACAATAAACTCGACAGTGACGTTCCCAAAAATGTTGTTTGTGTACAATTGGTTCCCAACGGCTTCCGCCGCAGAACGTAGCGCTTTGAAATTACATGTTTGTTGCGGGAAGAGCCCTCCCCAGAAGCAGTACCGTGGAATGCAAATCTAGCAAGGGTCGGGTCAGATGACTGCCTTTTTTCTTTGAGAAACATCAACAAGTATGTGCATGCAGCCTTACTTCGTCGCCGGCCCCTAATGTATTTACACGACCGTTGGGTTCTAGAAAGATGTTGACAGAGCAATGTCGGGAGGTATTTGGGGTTGACTGGGCCTCAGATGCGGGTGAAGAGATGTTAGGTGACGCTTCTATCACGCCGCCGAAGCGTATCAGACAGTTTGCAAAGTGCTTCCACGATTTGTAGAGATCGGCGCGAGCGAAACGGATATGAGACAAGCTGGCCTCCGTTAGCACAACATTGTCTTTGTGAGCCGTTTGGGAATTCGACGATACGAGATCGGATGTGTCTGTTTGTTTTGATGTTGTCAGATACCCGATGTATGGTTAGTACAACGCTGCTCTGCCAGCAACCACATACCAATGAAAGCTATGCCATCACCCTCCCTCGCCCCATTGATTTTGAAAATCCATTGCGAGATGTGTGGGTGTGATTTGACCAAGTCTGACAGCTTTTCGCATATGTCATTTTCGTTTCTGAAGGAATGATTTCCTACATGAAATTCCAAAAGCCCGTCCATCTTCAAATTCCGCATGTCTTTGTGGATTTTTCCGTTCAATGAGTGTACCTGGGGGAATTAGGACAGGCGATGACTCCAGTAGGATTCGCTGCTTCGATTTGGAGAAAAACAGTTGTATTTCCTCAAGGGACGACATCAGAGGGATTCCCAGCGTCTAAATAATAATGATTAGGCGCTGGTTGATCCAGTTTCTCCCCAATCGCGGCATCAATACCACTAACCGCGCTTAATTGCACATCCGCGTCACCCAAAAGCCCAGGAACAATATAAGCAGGCTTCTTCCCCACCAATTTCCGCAACGTCGCAATTGCGACTGGGCTCGCTAGTAGCATCGAGGCGAGTGACGCGTTTTTGTCAAAGTGTTGCGCCACTTCGGGAACAATCATGTGCAGTCTCTTCAACTGTTTTTCTGCAAAGGATAAATCTAGGGGAGTAGAATTTGTTGATTTCATTGGCGATTCGCAGGGCGTGTGTTCCAAAAGCGTCGAAGGGAAAGGCCCTTACTTATCGTAGCCTTGACATAATCCTCTATTTCGTCATCTAAAGGAAACCTGACGTAAATCAGATCCAAATCGGGGTCGTGTAAATCCATCAACCTGAGCGGGTAAAGCGCCTATGCGATCAGCCCACGTTTGTAATAATAGTCTACAAAATTCTATTCCTGCACAGACCTTCCCAGTTGACGCATTTGCCATGACTGCACGTCGCCCACTTTGGCCCGCTGAGATTCATGGCAGCTTAGGGAAGGTAAGTGGATGACGACCCTGCAAATACAAAGCGGTTACCAAAACGATCATCCAACTCGTTCTTTTTGGGAATTGTTTCCACCTTTTCCGACCGAGGTACTTGGTCTCCCACTCCGACTTCAGTCTGGTTGATAACAACCTGCACTTTTCGTAATAAACTCGCATTTTCCCCTAACATCATCGCTTCAGCTTTTGCACCATCCGGCTTTCGCCCACTCCATGTTCCAAAAAGGGTGAAACTTACCTGCGCAGATCGCGCCAGCGCTTGAAGCTTTAATTTTCTCTTCCAGTAGAACCAAAACGTTTCGGCGGCGCGCATGTGTCGGACGTAATCGAGATGGCTACGCCTGATACGGAACGCTACGTTTGCACTGATTCAGCATTGCAAATTATTGAGTCTGTCTTACCTACGGACAACCATCTTCCAAGTGGACTGGATCTTTGTTATGGCAGCAAGACGCCCACCGATTCCCTTGTACCGCTGACCGGGTTGGTTGATGTGTTCTAGCACCTGCGGGAGAATTGTCTGTGTATTGTCCGGGTTACGCGCGCAGTTCACCCAATGGCGCAGATACCTCTTCGCGGTTGATGAGACAGTTCAACAGGTCATCCCGCGTTACAGGCACCAGGAAAGGACGCAACACGAGAGAATAAACTCTTGCGCAGCCGATTTCAACCCAATGTACTGGACAAATCGGAACATTTCGGTTGGGAAAAGAAGTCCACAAACGCGAAACACGGATTGATTTACCTGCGTACTCCCGGCACAGCCGCTCAAGCTTTTCCAGAATAAATGCAATGGAAGCAGCAGGAGCTGGACTCAACTCCATAAACCGCTTGAATGTAGAGGTTTCCGACATGACGCCACCCTTGCTAATAACCACCCGGAACTGATCTTCGGTGTACTCGGCCCAGTCTGAACTCTGTTCAGAATATTCGCTCGCTGCACCGGATAAGGCCCTCCTTTCAGTGATAGATTCGTCGTAGTGAGATGGTGTAGCGGATTTGTTCTGTGGTCGGAGGTTTGCTGTGTTCGTAGGTGTAGGAGCTGGCGGGATGCGGACAAAAAGGGGAAGTGGTACTATGGGGACAGACGATGGCTTCGGAGGAGACGTCTAGCAGTCGACGAACGGCATTAGCGTGGAAAGAAAACTTCGCGCGGTGATCAATAGCCATAGTGGCATGCTTTACCTTTGTCACAGGTTGCTCAACCTTCAGTAACGGCCCCGGGCGTGAAGTGACACCCTCCAACGCGGAATGCCACGCAAACTTTTCCTCATGGAGATGCAGCGGGCTCCTCGAACTACGCATCAACCGTTCAGGCGACGCGAGAAGATGGGGAGTATAATCCGCGTTGACCGGCATTTGACCACGATCAATCAAGGGATACACCCCTTCCTCTTCCGCCCAGACGGGATTCGGAACGGGCTCCATCACGTCGAACCCTCTTCTCAGCTCCGGGTTTAACGACTCATGCAGCGGGGATACGCGTCCTGACTTGGATTTGCCAGAGGGCGGGCGAAGCAGATGGCGACGGGCGTGTCCACTGAGTGCGGACTGTGGACGAGAGCTGACGGAGAGTGGCCGCTACGAATGAGAACGTTAGGAAAGGTGGACGTTATAACGTCACCCGCATTGTTTGCGATAGCATTTGATACATACTGGTGTTGCCATTGTATTCCGCACTTCAAACTCCTCATCCACTGCAAAATCCCTTCTCCATGTCAGAATCCGCTCCCACTCGAGCTTGCCAACCAACAATACAACATACTGTGAGACACAGCATCATCACTACCTTCCTCGTCGTCCTCGTCCTCATTCTCATCCCACGTATCCCATCCGCTCCGCGATGCTTTCAATCTGAGTCCAGCGGGAGCGCTCGCGACCCTTTGGCCTCGCACCGACTTCCCGGGAGGGTCCACCGCAAAATACGGGAAATGTGAAAAGGCATCGCTGGCACCATAGCTGTTGCGGGCATGTCCTCTCTGGTTCACACATAAGCGAGCGAATTTACGGGATCAGACGGATACCCTTCATTTACTCCAGAACCGTGTATTGGATACCCTTACCTTGACGGATCCGGCAGTCCATGGCCGTTCCCTCACCTCCGTGGAGGTGTATCCTCCCAGGTCTCTGAGGTACTCAGAACCTGCCAACCTCTGTGCATTCACGCGGGCGCTGGTCGATCGAGAACTGAAAACAGAGTCGCGTCGTGTGCCTGCGCTCCCCAGTTTTCTAGCGGATCCCGCACGGCTGAAACTGGGTGTTGGATGAAATGCATTTGCAACGGATACAATTCGGGGCTTGCGGTCGATGGAGATTCCATTTGCTTGGCGGGAAGCAGATAGCGGACGTTTGGATGCTTCTGTCATGTTTGCAACTGGAAGAGACAATCGGAGAAAGCATGTTACGTAATGTTGCTAAGAGCATTTTCATTTTCATTAACTAAACAAAGAGTATACACCACCGCTAAACAAATCATAACCGTGCTCTTAAAGGATGTCCTGCGGGGAGGTCGCCCATCCCTTTACCCTCCACCTTATGCAGCGGCACAATTCCCCCATCTCTCTGAACCCTACAGTTCTCCCTCGCTTCCCGTAGTACGCGTAGATACCACTTCACGCAGATTTCCCGTCTCGTATAATCAACCCCTCGCCCACCAGACACCCCATCAAATAACGCTTTCCATAGAGATGACGAATCGGGATCACTTGCCAGGCCGAGCCCCACCATTTCCCCTCCATCCGCCTCCCCGTTGAAAGCCACCCACAATGCTGGCGGATTTCCCCCAATCATAATCCAGCGAATCGCATCCAGGAGCCCTTCCAAGGATAACAGTGACACGGTCCTGATTTGGTCGAACAAAACAATGCAAAATTGTTCGCGGACTAGGTGCAGTACCACTGGTTTTGGGGCAGCTGCCAGGATGTCCAGTAGGCGGGATTCTGGGCCGCTGGACGAACCTCTACGCGCAAACCCTACATCACTGTCACTGTTACGGTTGTTCTGAGCTTGATGGATCTTTTGCAACAGCTTTGCAATACATGCCAAAGCAAGCAAATCTCCTTCTTCCTCTTGATCCGCCGTTCCGCGATCAACTAATTGGCCTCGCTCGGCAACTATGTCAGATTCTTCATTTCCGCTCTTCGTGCTGGTATCATCCTCGCGCAACACCTCACGCCCGCCAATAGTATCTTCTCCTCCGTCCTGATCCTCGTCAATCTCGTTGGAAAGCGATATAGACGTATGACCAGCGGAGGATAGAGTCGACAATGCTTTGATTGTGAATGTAAAGCAGCGACGAAGCAAATCAAAATCGATTGGGTCCGGGAAATTCTTGAAAGCAGGGCATTAGGCATTCTGCTTGGGGTGGAGACAACGAAGCAAAGTAGTATTACTTACTTCGAGAAGCAAATCAATGTACCACTCAGCAATCTCTTTGACCGGTTCTCGGAACCGCGGACCCCACTCGAAGACCCGGACGATTAATGCATGTGACATCTCAAACAAATCCTTGTCCTCATCATCCGCCGGTGTACCATCACAGCAAGTATCACCCGGCCCGCGACGATATGCCAAATATGGAGTCGCCCGGGGCAGGACGAGGTCTACCACTGTTTTGGGCGTGAGATGTCGCATCAGCGATCGCGATAGCGTGAGATAGAAGAGGAGACGCGATTTGACAACAGGGTTGGACTCGACTTTTTCAAAATGTGTAAGCGCCAAAATTTTGCGTCAATGTCGAATGCTAAACTTACCAAAAGGGGCATCATAAGTAGGAGTGAGCTCTTTGACCAAATCATCAGCGAAAAGCTTGTCATCCTTCTCATTCTTCGCAGCCCACTCGGCAATATCGCTCATCACATCCCTCCAAGCAGCAAACCCTTCAATGCCGAATCGCGACGTGGCAAAATGCAGATCCGACAAGAGGCGTGCCAGGTGAAAAAGTACGGTGCGAGAGCGACGGCGAAATTGTTCCTTGTGCTTTTCCTGCAACGCTCGAGAAGTGGTGCTGAGCAGGGTTTCGACCACGCTTCTGCAAATCATGGTGTTGGCAAATAGGACTACTTTGAAGTAGCTCCAAAGGCGGTCTGACGTCTCGCGAAACGCTATAAGTGGATAATCTTAAGCCCAAGCGAACCTCTATCTAGCCAGATGGAACGAGGCCTCTAGCTTACCCGGGTCACTTTGTAACGCAGCGCTGTTCAATTTGCATCGTTGCCATCCTGCATTGATCGCCGAGCACACAGCCGCCATGCTGATGACGATATCAGCCTCCGGCAATTCGCAATGCCAAGAAATCGCGAACATGGAGGTCAAACCTTTGAGTGCCATCCGCAACGCATTGCTGATCGTACCGCCACACATTGGGAATCAAAAGCGCCACAGCTCTGGATAATCTCCCTATGTGCACATTTAGACCGCGTCGGGCAGACTGGGATGTTTTCTCGGCAAGAGTCAGATGCAGTGGATGTGACGCTAGAGAACGATGCGGCTTTGTCTGTGATTCGAATCGTCTATCAACAAACTCTTCTGTGAACGCGAAAATGCCAGAGCTGCCGGCCGCCTGCCTTGCATGCATCATCCAATTCTGCTGATAGATCGTCAAAAAACGTATCCCCGAGGTGCAACGCTTTTCCGAAAAGCGCATCCAATGTGACTGTGAACAGAGCCTGAAATGCAAATAATCGCAAGATCAGCTTACAGTTGGAATTTCCGGCAGATCAAGGTGTGTAATGGCACCTTCTGATCCGACTTGCTGCATTCCTTCGGCAGCCGCTCATCAACCCCCAGCGTTTGAGCACACAGAAACGCGATGGACTCTGACACAACTGGCGGGACTTCTTGATAAAGAAGAGCCATGTCAACCAATGAGCAAGTGCTGGAAAAGCGGCTCCAAACTCCCCCATACCGGTCGGAGCTGCAACCAAAGCTTGCGCTCCTTCGGATGCAGCACGTACTGCGAGGATTTCGCAACGCTCACGCGACGTATTCATTGCCGACACATTTGGTGTGCCCAAAAATTTCGCCTTTTCTAAAGCGAGATCGCAACCCCGCCTGGAAATCATAAATCAAAAAGCTGTCCCGTCTCACAATCACCTAGACCACCAAAGTTTACTCACAACATCCCAACCCACGCGTATAACGACGCTGCAAAAAGAAAATGGCATTTAAACACCTGCTTTGTCCAAGAAAAGGTGATATATTCCTACCTGTGCGACCCGCAGCCCAATTTACATTCACTTCTTGCACGCTGTGCAGCAACCCATCGAACCACTCTGGCGTCTTGTCGCTGGCAACGCCACCAAAAAGCATCCACCAAGGGCGCTCCGTCAGGGGTTCCGCTTCCCATCTATTCACCACAACCTGCAGATACAATGCAGTAACCTTAGACCCATCCTCAACCGACGAAGGAGCAAATGCAGAAAGAAAGCTGGTGGATATGGTCGAAAGAAGGCTGGCAGGTACGCGCGTCATCGCGCGTATAAGGGCAGGAGAAAGAAGATTAAGATCCAAATCCCTGTTTGTAATGGAACGGAATCTGTCGATACAATATGTGCAGGAGGCACGGGCAGTAGCATATTTACCCGAGGGCGTTCGTATCCAGCAGCCCACTTTTCAAGATTTGTAATATTACGTTCTCGTCAGACAGAGGAGGGACAGAACCTATCGCACAACAAAAGTAAGGCGAGCGTTCCCCTACCATGTCAGGTGCCTCACCAAAAGAATTTGCAACAGTGGTCAACGCACGCAGGCGCATTGTGGTAGCGTTACCGTTGTCAGACATGAGAGAGAGAGTATGAGCTATGAACCGCCAAGGGCCGTTGGAGAGGAGCAGAGGTTGCCAATTGACATTAGTGCGGGGTGAGCTGACATGACAGGAAGGTCCACTAAGTATTTACCCGAGAACAAGGGTGGGTGGAAGGTGTCAATATGGTGGAAAGTGATAGAGAAAGCGCGGAGAGGAGTGAGCTCTGAAGCCAAGAAGGATGATGGCGGGGAAGGTGTGGAAGGTGGAAGAAGTACCTAGGTACCGTAGTAGAAATACTCCCGGGATTGGTCGTGTTCAACTCCCGAGTCCCGAGTGAGTCACCGGCACCGAGCGCTCGCCTCAGGCCGACCTTCCTCAGGTCTGTGTAACAGGCCAGAATGCGTCCTTCTCCCTCTACCTCCGTCAACTCCTTCTCGTCCTTCTCCTTGACGAAGTCGGGCAGGAGCGTCTGTACAGCAACGCAAGCTTAGGAGGGATCAATGTCCTCTTTATTGCGGACAAAGTCTATTAAATGATAAAAGCTAAAAAACCAATCCTCGACCCATAAATCCAACAGTTCCCGATACCCCAAATATGACACCGATGCACATAAACCCTGATACCCAAAAAAATGTATCGGCGGGCGTCGATGGGATTCGCATATCTCTTTCGATGGTGTGTGCCAATGAACATACAGAAAGGCCAGCGTGATAAATGCAACTTTAACTAATGACGCCACAAGGAAAACGGCGAGGGTATCCACTTTCGCAAACGCACCTCCCCACAATCTCATCATCTCCCACCATCAGAACCCCTTACACTTGTCAAGGACGTCACAGACCATCCCAAAGAAGCTCTCAATTCGATGTTACAAATCCCCCTCATTGCGGCTATCCTCATCATCACCATATCCTCCCCTGCCTACTTCCAGCATCATCTCTCGACCGCGTCTCTAAATTGATATAACAATCCGCAACACAGAGTTCTACTGTGAATCAAACCGCTTCTTTGGCGTGGTCCACGTTGCAGAAATCTCCTTCTTGTTCTGCTTCGAACCTCAAAAACCGTATCGACGTAGTCAGAAAATAGAAAACGCCAGTAAGGCCATCCGCCCCAAGAAATTTCAAGTACATCCGGCCTCCACGTCGGAACTCCTTCAAACACCATCCTCACTAGCCAACATCTCGGAGGACGCATACGCATATTTGTCCCGTGTTATCATGCACGCTGAAAGTTTTATGAGTTGGAAGGCGGACGTCATGAATGTATCTGATAACAATTCC
This sequence comes from Borealophlyctis nickersoniae, assembly GCA_027604605.1. NCBI lineage: Eukaryota > Fungi > Chytridiomycota > Chytridiomycetes > Rhizophlyctidales > Borealophlyctidaceae > Borealophlyctis > Borealophlyctis nickersoniae. The sequence goes on along the minus strand of JADGKA010000147.1, from coordinate 8,681 downwards.
CAAGCTGCGTCAGAGCCAGATTGTGCTTCTGCCATTTCACGATGGTGGGACGTATCTATCAGCGTGACCATCCATCTTTCGTAATCGCTACCCCCGTACATTCCCTCCAAATTCTTCTCCGCCGACTTGACCAGCTCAACCGCCAAAGACATTAAAACCGACACAGTCACAATGGTGAGACGACCCAAATTGTACTTGATCCATGTCTCTTTCAGGAAGCGGCGGAGCCGCTTCATGTCCTCTGCAAGACACCACGCCGCGAAAACCGCTTCCATGGCTTCGTCCAAATCATCTTCCTCGTCCAAATCATCTTCCTCGTCACTCTCTTCATCTTCTTCTTCCTCTTCGGTAACCCAACCCGCCTCATCCTCCTCATCCGACTCGGCCCCATCCTCCTCTTCCTCAGCCCCAACCTCAAGGACCTCAAATTTATTTTTCAGCTTCAACACGTCCTCATCCACATTCTCCTGTTGCGCTTTCACCATAGGCTGGTAGTTCTCCTTTCTCTGCTCTCTTTCAGCATCCCGTCCCCCAAACAATTCATACGCCGACTGCAAAAGACGAAGGTAATGCTGGTGGGTGCTATTACTGACTTCATGTTCCCGGCGCTCCCGGCAGCGTAGTATTCCCCAAACTTTTTCCGTAGGTTGATAACATTCTTCAAAACGGCTAGAATCTGTTGCGGAAGGCGGGCGGGTGTTTTCGCCAGCGCACTTAACAGTTGCGCCAACTGCGTTGCCGACAAATTGGCCTGTTCCAGGGCTGTGTGGTCGGTTCGGAAGAAGTAGCGGCGGTTTGATTTGCAAGTTTCCTCGCGCGGCCTTTTAGTCATTTAGACGCAGGGGGGGCGGGAGCCGTATCGGGCGTCGGGTTGTTGGTGCAACGCGTTATCTTCTCAAGTTCTTCTGGGGCCAACACGGAGGATGCGGCGGCCACAATGTGCTTAACGAAGTGTACCTGATATAAGAATCGTAGAGACCCCCCGGCAGCTGGATCATTGCAGTAATCTAGCGAGTTCAAATCGCAATTAGGGAATGTAGCTGGCTCTCTGCTGAGGTGAACAGGGCAAGAAAAACTCGGAAAGTGTGTGACAATCCCATCATACGGTATCCAAACTCTCCCCACCATCAAACCGAACGAAAAATGGTTCACTCTCATGAGACACGTGTTAGACTACGGAGTTCTGGCCATCTTGGTCTATCATGAAACCCGGCTCCGGCCGGCATCATCCTTAAACCATCTACTCACCTTTTGCTTTTGTTCAATGGTTCGCCACACGTTTTCGAGAACGCACAATCCTGCAATTTTCACCAATTATACCTGTCCAAGGAGGTAGAAGAGCCTTGCCACCAAACTAGTAACAAGAGAAAGAAATCCCAAAACTACTCATGCAATGCCCATCTCATGACGCGCCGATCTGTTCACTTGATTCCCATCCAAAGCAATCCCATTGTTCGTCAACCCCAGTCCCAGCAGTCCCCATTCTCTTCCACTGGCAAAAACGCATCGTGCGCTAGAAAACATTAAATAGCAGCGCAGAGCCCCAAAGCAAGAAGAGATCAGAGTAGCATTCATTGTGATAATCATTATCCGCGTCTGCTTTATTTGGCACGCTTCTTCAACTTCGGGCTGGTCTTCCGTGGCCCCTGCAAATGCTCCGGAATCCACTCCATATCCAACTGCGAAGGGTCCCTTGCTGGAGTGTTATCCACCACAGGTCGGACCTTCTTTTGTCGTCCGGTCTGATATGGCAGAAAAAGATGAGGTTCCCCGCTTCTAGTGGACAGTGCAATCAGAACCCTAGAAACATACCTGCGTTGCACCGAAGAGTGACTGGTAAGCCACGTATCCAACACCGGCAACCACGCCGAGGAGCATGAGGTAAATGGAAGCACTATGGCGAATAAAACCCATCAGACCCTTTGATCGCACAGCCTCATCCAAAGTGTGAAGCAACTACAATACCTTTGCAGCTTATCAAAGATAGTGTCGGATACAGTAATCTGGACGTTGCCTTGGTATGCAATTCCTACTTGCGGCTCCTTGTCCTATAGCATCATCGCCGCCAATTCAACATCCCTATTTCATTCTGATTCGCCAACAATGACCACAGACCGCCTACCCCTTCAGCGTAGTTGACAAACACAACCAAGCTCAGCTCAGGCGCTTCGGTGACGGGAGTGAATTTGAAAGGAATGCTGGCTTCTTCTCCAGGAGCGATTCTGATGTCAACGCGCTGACCCGTAAGCTACCGGCAAAAACAGGATAAATGAGCCCATCTTTTCCCAAATATGCTCCGATGCAAAAAAGCGGTCACATACGTTCTGGACAATGATGGAAGCGTTCTGGGGGTGCGCAAGGACCCCAGCAATCCCAACCACCTTCTGCTCCACATCCCCCGTGTTTGACATGGCAATGACAATCTCCGCCGCTTCCCCAGAGGCAAAGGCTGGATGAAATCATAAAACGTATTGGTCGCCCGTTCCGATTTTCCAAATATCACATCCTAGCTCCTTTCCCGCATAAAATTGACCACACGCGCACACATACTGTTGAACGGGTTGTGGGGGAAGGCGTGAGTGAATTTCACATTGGCGGTTTTAGCAGCTTTGGCGGCGGATACGCTGGACACTGGAAGGGTCAAACGATACGATAGGAGGGAAAACTGGTTAAGATGGCTGGACTCGTAAACCGATGAATAAACGTGCAGACAGCAATGCGTTTCGTTGCGAAAAGGTGCATGGGCGGGCCAACGGCATCATCCCACCACAGTGCTAACGCGTGCTTTCGCGTGATTGCCATCGGCATCACAATGATGCCACGACACGAAAGAGTGATACCTAATGGAAAGAGCACCAGGAAGGCGACCGCAATCCAGACGAAGAGATGCCGTGATGAGGACATGGCAGACGATGGATGCGGGGACGATGGATGGGTGGAGGGGGGGAGAGGATGGATGGATGTCGAAGGGTGCGTTGCGGCAGCTTCCCGGTTGAGGTGATTTGCATAAACTCCACAGAGGGCAATTACCAAGAACCAGTTCTTCGGATGCACGATCGACGATCAAGCCGGACGCGTTCCTGAAAATGGGAAATATGACCGATAGCTTGGAACGAAGACCCCAACAGCAGACCTCCGATTCCGGCAGTTGTGGACAAGCGGCATGAACCAACATTCCTGGGTTCAACCTTAACACTACTTGTGTCGGACCTGTCACTTTGCCAAGGCAGTTGAAGCATGCCAATATATGTGAAAGCGTTGCTTTCCTTGTTTGTCCGCCACGCTACTGGGGATGCTCTCTCTTACTGCGAAACTTCCCTCCAGATTTTGGTTTAAAATTCTGTATTCGTACTCAAAACTTGATAGAACGATGTACTGGTCATTTTATATTGTGCTTAAAAATAATGGCGAAAATAAATGGTGTGCAAAGTTATGGAAACAGCTGACTGATAAATTGCAATGCGGCTGGTGGCAAGACAGTGGCTCTTCTCAACTTGGCACATAATTAAATAGGTAGCTGGAAAGGTGCGAAACATTAAATACTGCCAGTTCCCGACGGCAAGCCATCAGTGCCAACCTACCTGATGCTTTCTCCGTTGTGCGTCCGTCGAATGGCCTCGGCAAAAGTTGATGACACATCGATGGTGTCAAGTTTCGGGCAAAGAAGCTTCTTGTCGTCGTGCGGGATTGTGTTTGTCTGTCGCAGCACCAGCATTAGGACGTTCACCTTTTTTCCAGAAAGGCGCAAAAATATCCATACCACTACTATCTTCTCAAGTTCGGAATTGTTGATCTTTGCAATGGCATCACCCGATAACACTGCGGCAATAGGTCCGTTCAGATGTCCTTGTCGCCGTCGCGCTATCGCAACTCTTTACGGCAACAGCGAACCCTCACCTGCATGCGTAACGATGGCGTACACTTTCGTCGCTCCATTTTTTTTAAGCGTCTCGGCAGCTTTCACCAGAGTACCACACGTGTCCGCCATGTCATCAACTAAGATGCACCCCCGTCCCTTCACGTCTCCCACCAGCACCATCCGGCTCACAACCGAAGCTTTCGATCTCTCCTTGTGAATCAATGCGAAATCCATCTTCAGTTTATCCGCAATTGAAGTTGCCCTGGAGTGACAAACCTGATTGAGAAGCTGCATTAAGCGCGTCCATTCCTTGATATAAATGTTCACCTTTTTGCGCCTCCCGCATCCGGTGATACAATGACCACGTTTTCATAATCTGGGACATTGTCGCGAATATACTTCAATGTGCTAGGCTCGGCATACAGATTATCAACAGGGATGTTGAAAAACCCTTGAATTTGACTCGCATGCAAATCCATGCAAATGACGTGGTTGGCGCCGGCCACTGTCAGCATGTTTGCGACAAGCTTCGCCGTGATGGGAGCGCGAGATTTGTCCTTTTTGTCCTGTCGTGCGTAGGGGAAGCATGGCACGACTGCGGTGATCCGACGGGCAGATGCGGTTTTGCAGGCGTTGATCATAATCAACAGTTCCATGAGATGGTCGTTGATTTCACCACATCCGGATTGGATGATAAATACGTCTTCATCACGAACTGCGCGGACGGATCTGAGTCAGGATTGAGTTGACCGAGGCATTGGCACAACGGGCGGGGAGCATACCAGACTCTCCGATTGTAGCGGAAGTCTCTTGATTGGAGTACTTCAGCACCACACATTTCGCCAGGTCCAACCCAAGCCGCCTGGACACGGGGAAGTGTGAGATTCCAGCTCTTCACGGTGTGAACCATCCCGAAGGGACGAGTCGCGCGCTTTCGGTGTGCTCACTTTGCAACAAGCCTTGCAAAGTCAATGTGGGAGTTACCAGCAAATATTTTGATGCTGTTCGACATTGCTCCTCCCTAGTTGAGTTTAGTGGTTAACCAGAATGCTGTGGACGGAAGCAACTGTCACTAAAAACAGTGTGAACCGCGAAACAAGATAAGACCATCAAATGTACCTCTTTCACCGTAGCGTCGATAATAGTACGAACTTTGCAACTTTAGCGAGCACTGTATGTATGTTCAACTGAGCAACGAACAACTCCAAGCACCCCACTTTTTTTTTTGTGTTTGTATTCCGCGTATGCACGTGATTTGAATTTACTTTCACCGCAGCCACGAAAAGGGGATACCCGAATCCCCAAAACTCACACGCTCGCATCTCTTGTCGTGGGTTTATGTACAACAAATAAGTTAACTTCACACCAGGGAAGTGTTATGATGAACCGCCATCCGCAGCCAGTCATTCAGGAGGTTTAAGAAAACCATTTGGTTGCAGCCCGGCCGCATACTTGAATCTAGTCGCCTGCCTTCCTGCCATGTTGCTCCAATCATCATTTGCCGCCTTTTCCCTCTTACGCTTCTTTCCCGCGTCATTGGAACCAGTGATACCCGAAGCAGGAGCATGTTGCTTGTACCGTTTCGCCATCTCCCAATTCGATACTGATTCGCGCTCTTCGTTCAGCTGCTGTTGACGGCTTTTCTCTTCTGCCAAAATGGCATCAGATACAGCCTAAGAACAAACGCGACGGGTTAAAGCCGGCGATATCTTCAAATCTGTCTTATGTCTCACCTCAATATCCTTGTTGAACTTATTGAATGATCTCCTTCCGTAAGCCGGCAAATGCAAAAAGGGAACGTAGCTTGCCTCGTACTCAAATTGGGTGCCACTAGGAGGAGCTACGTCAGTCTGCTTCACTGCGTAAACGGCTCCAGTTAACCACTCACGTGCTCAGCTCGTCTCTATCTATGCTGTCCAGCACCCATTGAGCCTCGGAGGCAGCCTTTCGTTGCTCTTCTTCGAGTTTCTGTCGTCGTGAAGACTCCTGGGTCCGAGCCATGAATTTCATCGACAGCACCTTCGACGATAACTTTCCCAAGGACGAGGCCAAATAAAACGTCAGGAAAGAATCAAAGAGAATAAAGACGTGGTGGTCAAAACTCACCTGCGACACACGGACATCTCTATTGCTTGCCGCCATTGTTGTGGAGAGATGGAGAAGGTGGAGCTGCTTGGAACTGGGCATTTCTCTTGGGTCGACCGCGCTCAGCCATCTGACGCCACACCTCCAACCCTCGACCTCGACCTGCCTTCTCAAATCTCCTCGCTCCCGCTCGCAACTTGCCCAAGAAATAGCGCGCACCTTATCCCTTCCCCACCTTCTTTTCGTACCCCTCTGCAGCCTTTTGGCCCGTGATAAGCGGTTCTCATATTTGGTTGTGTAGTCATGGTGAGACACTCTTGCCCGCCACGTGTTCACGTTCCCTCTTCTCATTTCCCGCTCCTTGTCAGATACGGTGAGGCCCTTGCCACGGAACCCACAACCGTTCGTGGCGCCTTGCATGGTTTCTGAATTAAGCTAATGCAATGTCATATATGGACTCTTTAGGTTCATCTTGGTACAGAACAGGCAGGGCAAAACGCGTCTCTCAAAATGGTACATGCCTTTTGAAGATGAGGAAAAGCAAAAGCTGAAAGGGGAGGTACATAAGCTTGTCGCTGCAAGAGATCAGAAGCATCAATCAAATTTTGTGGAGGTAGGTTGACGCTGGCGCGTTGAAAGCTGGTGGTGAAGACGGAGTGTAGAAACTCCAGTGACAATGGTCTGCCGCATCAATTGATTTAGTTCCGAAATTACAAAATCGTTTACCGACGATACGCCGGACTTTTCTTTTGCTTCTGCGTTGATACGAACGACAACGAGCTCGCGTACTTAGAGGCAATCCACTTCTTTGTGGAAGTACTCGATGCGTTTTTTCGGAATGTTTGCGAGCTGGATCTCGTTTTCAATGTGAGTAATGGTTCGTAATTACTGATTCAATTCTCACCCGCTGTTTTCATTAAAACCTTTCATTATATGCAGTTTTATAAGGTGAATAGCCAGCGTATAATCTTCCGGGCTATGCTTTTCTTAATCGTTCATTGACAGGTGTACGCAATTTTGGACGAGGTATTTTTAGCAGGGGAAATCCAAGAGACAAGGTAGGACACGAATTGTTTGGTGCAGTTTCAAGCGCCATTTTGACTGTAAACTTGCCCCGTCATCCAGCAAAGGGGTCATTCTTAACCGACTGGACTACCTGGACAAGCTGGAATGACCAGCATCTCTCCGCATATTATAACTGTCAATACATACCTTTGCAATACCATACCACGCTGGCGTAACTTCGCGGCTCTGGTTGCCGTCTAAATATAATAGAGCGATATTACTGAAAATGTGTCACTATTTTGCTCAAGGGTTGCAAGGCTGTATGTCCGCACAAAAAGCTCGTTGTAATACGATACCTACCTCCTGTTATTGGCACTCGCAGGGAAATTTTCTTTACACGATTGTGCGCTGTGCCTGTATCTGTTGCAGATCGAAGGCGCGTGCATCACGTTTTCGTCTTCACTTTCTGACCCCCAACATATATACTGACCAACAATCGCGGCGTTCATAAACCGAAGTAAACCAATCGGGGGATCGTGCACGTCGAACTCCGCGTCTGTTTCAAAATAAGGACAATCCATGCAGGAAGAACATCCCATCACGTTTCCAAGAAAAAGAAAAGACAGAATGTGTTCTATTTTCGAGTTCTGCGTCTCTTGAAATGCCGCACCACCTCACCGGCAACATCCTCATCGTTTTCCCATTTCACTGCATGAACCTTCACATCCTCCTCTTTCTTTACCCATTCCTCAGTTTTGATCTGCTCGAGGGCGCAATGGTATTCCGCCTTTACCTCCTTCCCATCGGTCACCTCCCGCAGTTCCTCCAACTTCACCGTCATTTTCTTCACATCAGTCTCTTCCCACACCGTCTCCTGCTTCACCGTCTTCACCTTCCAAATACCATTGTCCCACACCTCCTCCCGCGTCACCATCCCTTCCTTCACAACCTTCGTCAGCACACCCTTATCCATCCAATGCGATTCCTGGACCTTGCTTTTTCTAGTGCCAATCTTCCCGCCGGTTTTAGGGTACGCACACAAATCTTTCACAGGGCACTCATTGCAAAAGGGTCCAAGCGGACTGCAAAGCGTCTGTCCCAACCCGACAAACAGTAAATTAATGTTCTTCCATTCGGATTCTGGGAGCCAGTCTTGGAGGGCTAAACGGGTTTCGGCGGGAGTTTTGGTTTTGACCCAGCCGAAACGGTTCGTGATGCGGTGGACGTGGGTGTCGACACCTATACCGAGGTTTCTAGGGTGGACGGAAAATCACATCAAAATGAGCTTGTCGAAAAAAAAACCGGAACCAGTCCGGAAAGACGCACAAGAAAAACTCACCTGCCCCACGCAAACTGCATACATAAATAAGCTATTTTCGGGCCCACACCCTTCAGCGCCATCAACCCCTCCACCGTATCAGGTATATCCCCACCATACTGTTCCTTACACACTCTGGCAACATCCATAATGAACGCAGCATTCTGATTTCCCTTTCCCACAACTTTAATCGCCTCCATCAGACGTTCCACCCCCATCCGCGGCACATTATCCACCGTCAACCCTCCATCCCACTGATACAGATTACTCATCCCTTTCGCGACGCCGAGGTCTGTGGATGCCGCCGAGAGGATGAGGGCGACGAGGGTTTGGAAGCGTCGGTCTATGGGTGGGGAGGAGGGGTGGGCGAGGGATGCGCAGCCTATGGTATCGACGGGAGCGGCATTTTGGAGG